>ML796391.1:205367-224669 GCA_009831015.1 Picea engelmannii
AAAAAGAAAATAAGGGAAAAATGATTTTTATCCACCTAAGTGCCTATGTTTGTTTGACTATCCCCTTTATAAGTTGAGGGGTCTAAGTGGTGCAGTATTTAGAGCATGCATACATCATTGTTGAGAAGGAAACTGACTTTCCCTACATCAAAACCTTACAATGAAAATTTTAGTTCCAATGCGCGGCTGTCACTGTAGACAGAGGCACGTGCGCGCGACAAATAGATGACAGTTCCAGCGCATGCGCGTGCCTGTGTGGTGGAATACCCGTGCGCTTGAGAAAAATCACCGATTCTATCGATTCTGCTGTGAATCGACCGGTTAACAGGTCGGCGAAAGCCGGTTTGAGTCACTGCAAGTTAAAAACAACAAAAGGAAAGCGAATTAAACCCAATTGAGGGAGGATTTGATACCTAAATCCCCAGTGGAGTCGCCAGTCTATTCGCGTTCAAATGATCACCAGGTGAGAAAAATGGAGACCTCTCTGCATACCCTGTTGGGTTCATCAGGGCAGAACATCTGTGGCAGCATAGGGTTAACAGAAAACAAAACTAAATACAATCTAACTATCAACTGAAAGCAAATAACACTGCGAAAATAAACAAAAACATCAAACATAAGACACGGGGGTCATCAATGGTTTCAAGGCTTGGTATATTAATGAAACCAGAGCACACGCTGAAGAAAGAGACAGGGGTTCTTTCTCCCTCCAGCGGAAGGCTCTTCGGGGCCCTCAACATAATGCTTTCCTTACAAAATGAATAGAACTAAACTGATTGGTGAAAGAACTCTGGGTTAGGCTGCTGATGGATTGTTTGTCAAAGACTGAGCTCTGAATCATCTGGGCAACATAACATTGCTTTGAATTCCCTGCCAAAACAGTGTCCCCTCATGGCCTTTTATAGCAACTTCACGAGCGGTCGCATAACTTTCTCCAAGTGTGAATAGGGGCGCATTAGGGTTTACTTAGGTCATTTAATCCGCCGATTTTGCAGAGACGGATCTGATTCGAGGGTCAAATCATCTTGGGGGCCGGTCTATAGGCGGTCAGGAGGCCGACTTATGCAATTAATGCGCCGTATTAGCATATGCACGGGTTTTTGTGTTGACAGTCACGCGTCATGCGCGCATGCGCTAGAAACACGTTTTTGACCCGCGCATGTGCGCGCGCATTAAGCTGTTGTAAAGCGCCCTTCAATTTTTGGTTACTTTGTATAGTTTTTTGCCCTTTTGGAGTGCTGTGAAACTGATTCAGTTCCATGAGTGACTTCATTGCTGTTTTGATGATGTGGAGTTCTTGTCGCCATGTGCAGACGAAATTTCAGTGATAACAATAATTTTTATGCACATTGTTGTTAGGATAGCTCTTCCTGTGATACAATTATTCTTAATTCTTTGGATATCTCCTAGTACACTTTTCTAGACATCCCTATGGTCATGTTTCAAATATCATCCCGTTCAACATATTTAATATTCTTAATCTTTATGGAAAACGAAAAGAGCAATAAAAAATGACTAATATTTATATGAGGTAAATATAACATAAATATTAATTTGGTGAATATTTGGACTAATATATACATACTATAGAAAATATTGTTTAGCAGTACTTTCCAAATGATTATTTTTTAATTGTAAAGTTTTTTTATTGCACGTCTCATAGGTTTCATTGCCCATTTCTTTAGAAACATTTTCTATAGTTTAAACGTAACCTAGTTCTTCACTTAATTGGAATGAATTTTATGTTGTAAGTGAAAAGAATTTGTATACGTTTTTCTACTATACCCCTAATAGTATTATAAAAGCTCTTTCCCTTGTATATAAATTCCAACACCACTCTAGATGAGTTGAGGACCAATTCATCATCATTTAGATCATTTGCAATTTTTTTCTTCTAATAAGGGCCTTCTATTCCATTGTTGGTGTTTCCGACATAACATTCAACATATGAAAAATTGAATGTTTCAAACCTTTTGCTATTATTGTTAAGAAGTACAATATTAGTAAAAATTCAAAGAAGCTCATGTTGAGAAGTGCATTATTATTAAAAAGTCAAAGAAGAAGTTCATGTTTAAAAGTGCATTACTAGTAAAAATTCAAAGAAGTTAGTGGTATTCACCTTTTGATTCATTGATTTGGATTTAGGAGCGAAACAAAATGAAACCCCATATTTATAAAATTAATACAGAGACACAATGAAAAATAATAGAGATACAATAAAACTTTACTTCTATTAAATAAGAAATATGCTGAAACTGTAAAATGTAGACTGAAAACAAGCTTGTCAGAATGGTGACAACTTATCTCTGAGAAGAGATGTGACGACTACGCTCATTCAGAAGAAGATGATTACAATGAGTCTCTGAAGCAATTTTTACAATAAAAATTAATTCCAAAACCCTAGACATCCAAAAACCTAACCCTAGGAGATGAGGCGCCAAAAGTCATGTGGGCCCCGTTGGGGTAAGTTAGTACATCAACTTCCCGGGATCGTAACTTTTGCATACAGTCTTTGTTTAGGGCGTATGATAGCTCGTTGGAATTGTATTGACGAAGATATTCATTTATGGGTATCAATCAAATACTTTGGCCATAATTAAGGTTCCCAATCGTGAAAAAATTATGTTTAGGCCCTCAAAATGGCCCCGTAAGTTCAGAAACTGAAAAATTGCTAAAAATAGTAAGTTGCCAAAAACTTGTTTTGAGCTAGTTGGAAAAGGTGGGTGGACACCGAGATCCTCCTAGATCAATACTCCACCCTTAGGAAGCAATGGTCTCCATCATGTTGACTTCCCCCATCAGATGAGGAAATTTCTGCTGAATTTGGCCCCAGGTGAGCCACTTGCCTTGGTGCAAGAGCTGCCTTGATTTGACAACCCGATAAAGACAGATCCTTTGTTGGAGAGTTTCCTTGACCTGTATTTCCATGATATGATCATTGGATTCTTGTTCCATGTATTTAGGGTTGATCTCTGTTGGTGTCAACTGTTCTTCTATCTCCGAGGTGTACAAAAATGGTGGAAAATAGGGTTGAAGGAGGTCCACATTGAACAATGGGTGAAAGCCAAGGAAAGGGGGAGGGTTGAGCTTGAAAGTATTGTTTCCCAAAAATTTGGTGATGGTTTAAGGTCCATAACATAGTGGACAAAACTTTCGATGAGGCATTGTAAGGTGTTCTTTCTGCAAGTGCAACCAAACTTTGTCTCCCACTTGAAACTGGTGTGGAACCCGATGTTGATCATGGAGTTGCTTGTACTGGTATTTGGACTTCTGTAAAATATCTTGAACCTGTTAGCGGATGTGATGGATCCACTCAATGAATCGAGTGGATTTTTCATCTCCAGTTGGAGCATGCGACGATTCTGCCTGGGTGGCCGTAAGGGGTAATGCAACATCCATGGGACTCAATGGTTGAAATCCCAACCCCACTTGAAAGGGGATGTGGTCGGTTGAGCTATGTATGGCTCCGTTTTAGTTGTGCTGAACATAGGTAAGACTCATCCCAGGTGTGGGGGTGCTTGGAATTGTACATGTGTAGGATTTTCACGATCATCCGGTTGATGACCTCAGTTTGGCCATTCATCTCGGGGTGGAAGGCAGTGGACTTGGTGAGCTTGGTAACCAATACTGACCAGAGGCTCGACCAGAATGTGCTGAGGAACCGACTGTCCTAATCTAAGATAATGGTTTGTGGGATCTCAAAGTGTACCCACACTCATTCAAATAAGATCTTGGTAGTGGCCTCTGCTATGATGCTCTTCTTGTAGGAGGCCATAATCGCCATCTTGGAAAAATGATCAACAACCAAAAAAACATAGTCATTTCCCCGCTTGGTGGATGGAAGGCTTGACATGTAGTCCATTGAGATGGATTCCCAGGGCCTATCGGGAGTAGGCAGAGGAGTATACATGCCTTGTTTCTTAGTGTATAGTTTGGAAATGGTGTAGGCAATGTAGGATCATATATACTTGCTGACATTCTGTCGTAGTTTCGGCCAGAAAAAATGTCGCTGGAGAATTTCCACTGTATTTTCCACGCCGAAGTTTCCTACCACTTGACTGTAGTGGGATTTCCAAATCATCTTCTCTCTCTTTCTTGATGGAACAAAGAGATGGCATATATGACACAAAATTCCATCCTAAAGATGGAAATTAGTGACAATTGTGTTTGCGCCCAATATCTGGTAGGTGTTGGCGAAGTCAGGATCTATCTCATAGAGGTGGAGCCATGCAAATGTCTCGTAGCCATAATAATCTATCACTGTGGTGAGTGTCATGAATGGAGGTCATCTAAGAAAATCAATGAATCCATTGGTTATTCATGTTTTATACTTGATGTTGAGGTGGAACTGTTGCAAATGTGTGGACCAATTCTAATGGCGGTCATTCTGCAATTTTCCTTGTGTCTGCATGAACTACAACAACTTATGATCAATTTGGATGGTTGTATCCTTCCCAATAATGTAATGTCTCCACTGGCGACAGGCTTGCACAATGGAGTAAATTTATTTTTCACAAGTAGGTTACTTACATACGACATCTGATAGTGTCTCACTATGATAGGCCATGGGGTGGTTGTACCGAGTGATGACTGCGCCCACAACATAGTCTGAAGAATGTGTCTCGATCTCAAAGGGATGTTGCAGGTCAAGTAATGAAAACACTTGGGATGAGCACAAGTGTTGGTTCATATCATGGAATGATTTTTGTTGGACTAGGCCCCACACAAATTTTTCCTTTCCACCATCCCTGGTTATTTGGCTGAGGGCCCATGTGATATGGGAGAATCTCAACACGAACCTACGATAGAAATTGGTAAGGTATACGAAGCTACGAAGCTCAGTGAGCGTGGTTGGGGATAGCCAGTCACAGATGACTTGGATCTTGGCTTGATCAACATGCACACCATGCGAATCAACAATGTATCCTAGGTACTAGATCATGTTCATGCCGAAGGAGCATTTTTCCAAGTTGGAATATAGCTTGTGTTGTCGTAGAGTGTGCAAAACCTGATGAATATGCTGCAATTGTTATACCCAAGTCTTTATGTACATGAGGATGTCATCAAGATACACCACCACAAAATAATTAGTGAAAGGCCACAAGATATCGTCCATCATCCTCATGAAAGTTGTTGGGGAATTTGTCAAACCAAAGGGCATGAAGAACCATTCAAAAAGACCTTCTTTTGACTTGAAGGAATTTTTCCATACATATGTCTGTTCTATTGGGACCTGATGGTAGCCATACTTCAAATCAATCTTAATGAAGTATTCCCCCCCCTTGAGTTGATCAAGGAGATCATCGATTCAAAGAATCGGGTACTAGTTCTCGAGTGTAATTTTATTTAGGGCCCAATAATCAATGCAGAGTCACCTGGTCCCGTATTTCTTATGCACCATCACAATTGGGCTTCAACAAGGTGATGCACTGGGTTGGATGTGGCCCCTATGGACCAGTTCTTGGATCTGATGCTTGATCTCCTCATTTTCTAGCAGAGAGCGATGATAGACTAGCCCATTGGGTAGTGGTGCACCAGGGGTCAGATCGATAGGATGCTTGACATGATTGTGCAGAGGTACCCTAGTAAGTGATGAGAAGATGTCTTTGTATTCTTCCATGACCTTATCCACTTGCTTCTTCTACATGGAGAGATCGGTCAGAGAGGTCATATATGTGGCTGCAACATTTCTCTCACTCTGAGAGAGAATCACGAAGAAGACAAACTTCCCGATCTAAGAAATTACCTTCCTGCATTTCTTGGAAGAGATCAAGGAAATAACACTAGGTGGGACAACCTCAGGTATCCTGTACAATTTCCTATTCAAAGTAATAATAACACTACGAGGCCTAGACTCATATACAACATGATATTTCCATAAATAAGGTTGGCCCAAAAGAACATCATAAACTTCAAGGGGATAAAAATCACACAATACCTATTATTTGAATGGCTTGATGTTGTACGACAAGCGACATTGTTGGTTGATGCGAAGATCGCTTCCTTGACGGAGCCATCCGATAGTGTAGGGATGTGGTTGTGGCGTTGTCGATAGGGCTAGTCACTTGATGACCTATGATAAGATGAGGTTCTTCTGGCTACCACTATCAATTATGAAGTGCAACAGAGTGCCTTTCACCCACATTTGTGAATGAAAGAGGCACTTGCCTTCCTCTGGCTCATTAGGTTCACCAGGATGGATCTTGGTGGTAGCAACGATGGCACTAGGTTATGTGTCAATGATTCATCTCCCCTTTTCTAGGTCTAACTCATATTCATAACCCACATCTGATTTAGAGGATTTTACCTCAGCCACCAATGACTGCTTTGAGCGACAATCAACAGTGTTATGCCAGGGGCTCTTATGGAAATCACACCACTTCCCGATATCTTTCTTCATCTTATGATTGTACTTCTTTTCTTGTGGATTAGACTGGTTGTATTGAGGTTTCCCATATTTCATCTGTCCTTTTTTCTATGGGTTGGGGCTTCCCTTTCCATGCTTCTTCTGTGAGGGGTTCCTAGACCCAAACTTCCACGTCTTTTGTTTAAGATTCTACTCGATTTTGACAACATATTGATAGGTCATGCCCAATGATGAGATGTCCAAAAACACCATTTCCTTCTGGATGTATCTATGCAAACCACTGTGGTACTTGTGCACCAAATGTTGTTCATAATATTTGATACCCAGCTTGGTGCACAAGGTATGGAAGACATTGTTGACCTCTGGCACTGTTTGGTATCAAATATTATTGTTGAAAAATAATAGAGATATAGTAAAACTTGACTTCTATTAAATAAGAAATATGCTGAAACTATAAAATGCAGACTGCAACAAGCTTGCTAGAATGGTGGCAGCTTATCTTTGAGAAGAGATGTGATGACTACGCTCATTCACAAGAAGATGATTACAATGAGGATTTGAAGGATTTTTTACAATAAACATGAATTCCAAAACCATAGACATCCAAAAACCTAACCCTAGGAGATGAAGCACCAAAATTCATGTGGGCCTCATTGGGGTAAGATAGTACATCAACTTCCCGGGGTCGTAAATTTTGCATATGATCTCCGTTTAGGGCACACTGTTGACGCTCAAAAGCATAACATGGAATCCTTGCATGAAAATGGGTTGCAAAGCCTTACTACTTATATATATTTAATAATATACTAGATGGGCGGGACCCCGCTATGCAAATAATGATGAAATATTCTTTTATTTGATTGTGCTCATGACTACCTTGCAAAGATGATTCTACAGTTTGAAATTTGAAACCGCTTTCTGGGTGAAGGATGGGTGTATTGGTTATTTAATTTAAAAAGGAATGGGGAAAAATGTTGTTTTAATAAGTATCTTGATTTATTCTTGCTAACATATATTTTGAATTTTTGATTCAAACTCCAAGCATGGGCTACATATAGTTATGGCATATTGCACTTATGGTATTCTTGTTATTATCATGGATAATTGTTAAGTTTTATAAGTTGGAAATCCTTCACTAGCAAGGAATGTGGGACATAACATGTTTTGGTGCTAAGTGTTGAGTATGCATATAAAACTTACGAGCTTAATGAAAGGAGGCAAATTTGATTTTTGGATTAAAATGTTATGTGGAAAATATAGTGGACTATGCGTTGGATGTGTTGGGTGCTCTCGTACTTGGCTCTACTTGATGGAAATTAATTTGAGAAACGACGTGAAATTACTGCACATCGCTAACCCTACCTCGAGGTCTCCACCCTCACTTAGTTCACATTTGTGTTGGTTTCTTTGGCTGGTGCTATCTCCATTTTTCTCGACCTTGGAAATAATAGTGGTGCGTGTTGGTTTTCTAGTATTCTCCATAGAGGTATGCTGGCTCTTACCTATCCATTCATGAACTGTAGCTTTGCTCTGAATAAAATCATGATGATGGATCTTATATTTTCTTATAGACTGTGTTTTCTTTCCAAATTTTATAATGGATGTATGTGGTTATCATGGCTGTGCAAATTGCATTTATATGGAGTTTCCTCCATGTGGGCATTTAAATGTTTAAAGTCGAGAATAGTGTTAGAAATTCCTTTTTGTTTGGATTATGCAATTTCATTGTGCCCATGATGAGTTCTTATTATGTTGCTATGACTGTTGGCAAATAATTATGGAAAATATTTTCTTGGTTTTACTCATCTCTGGTCACTAAAATTCAATGGTATTTTTTGAGAAATAAAAGAACATTTTTTTTTTTTTTTTTTTGGCGTAACGCCATACCCTTTACTTAGTATTTGGAGGAATTTCAACTCCTTCAAAGTATCTTTCAATGTTTATGAATATATATGCGTATTATCATTGTGGCCACCATATGAGGTCTGTGGAAAATATGTTGTGGAAATCAATGGTTAAATGGTTTTTTGCAGATATCGATGTTTCACCTTTTCGTGCCCAGACCTTGGTTTTTTCATCTGGTGTATGGAAATTCATAGGATTCGAACTCTGGTCTTGATATGGGTTATAGTGATTAACCCAACAGTTAGGAAGACAGGTTATATGCATGAAGTCTTAGCTCATTTGTTTATTATTAGTGGGGGTTTAGTTGATTTTGAATATTATATGATGTTAAAATAAAAAATGAGCACTAGTTTCATATGAGGTTTTGAACCCAGTCTGTTTACGCAACAAGCATTGAAGATTGTGATACAAGCATTGTATAGTGAAAGTTCGATGGCTTTATGTTGTGTTCTCAACCTCCCATGCGTGCTGGGTGTAGTCTATTTTTAATTGTTTTGTGACTCTGTTAACAGTCTTATATAAAATCTATGCTAATAAAAGAAAAGGAAGGGGAAATTGAAGTTGCAAAGTTTGATAGTTTCGAATGTTTCCTGGGGTTTTATATTGGGTACTATAAAAACTGATGTGTCTTGGATTTGAATTATTAATAGAGAAAAGCTTTGACAATTGATAAGTGATGTTGTTTTTAAATAGATACTATTGCATATAATAGAACAATAATCATCTTTTTCCCTTTCATTATCTCACTTTTCACTCATTATATGCCCACCACCTTCCCAAATACATTTAAAACATTCCCTGTTCAAATGCAAAATTGATTGTTGAGTTTTAAGGTATTGATGGATGGATTTCATGTGCTTCTTTGGTGAATGATAGAGCCAACCTTTTGATTTTATTCAGGTAGAGTATTGATGGATGGATTTTTAATGGTTTTTCATGACATGTTTGGAATATTTCTTTTAGTAGGGGCAACAATGACAAAGGTGTTAATAGAGGTGCTAATAGAGGAAGAGGAAATTTGCAAAGAGGCCATAGAAGTCCACAATTTTTGATCTATTTTGATGCTGATCCACAGGAACTAAATAAACTCTTTCAAGATGGGTTCTTCAACCTAGTTAGTCATGGATTCTCCAGATCTGACCTGAGACACCTCCCTTCCAACCATATTAAAATTGTTTTGGTATCCATGTTCCCCCTCACATTTCTATGCAACCGACACTACCTGCCAATGATGGTTGAAAAAATATTTTCCATCAGCCTGTTGTTCATCACCATGGTTGGCCTACTGTGTCTTTTCCATTACCCCCTCCTCCATTGCCAAAAAATCCAAATGCCCAAGCTGATCATGTTGTCTCACCCGTACAATCTTCTGATGCAAGTAAAAGGACAAAAAATGATGTTCCCAATCCAAAACCAGATAAAGGAAAAGGAGTGACCACTCCCTCCAAGTCATCCAAATAATCCTTTGAATTTGTGTCCTCTCATCTTCGTCTCAAAGACAATTTCTCCCATGTCATCAGTGCAGTCGACCCACAAGGTTTCCATCAATTGAAGGCTATTGCACATGATAAATCAGAAATGGGATATAAAGAGGGAAGCATTGAAAAGAGGCATAATGCCTCTCATAGAAAATATGGTTTTTAATGATGATTAATGCTATTTTCTATTGAAGACAATATTTTTGTTTTGACAATATTTTGGGAAGAAAATACATATTTAGATAGTGTTTTGGACACCATGTATATAATGCCATTTTTGGGTATAATCATGTTATATTTTGCTGATATTAAAATATTTTATCATTAATATGAGAATGGGAGTTACAAGGAGGATGTTTGAATCAAATGTTTGGAGTTATATACTTCATGTTTTGGTGATTATTAAAAGAAATTAAAAACGTGAGTCACAAGGGGTCCCACCTATTTAGTTATTATTTAATTAGACCCTTACCTATATATATATAATTTATTTGTCTCAACTAATTAGTTAAACTTATTAAGCTTAACTAAAGAAAGTTAGTTGAACTGCCATAACTTATTGAGAAGGAATAAAAGCTCAATCAAATGAAGAGACAAAATAAGAGAGATAATAGAGGGATAAATTCAACCATAAGGTTTTCTCTATACTTGTGAGATACTTTCATTTTCCATTCATTCTAAGTTTACTAGAAGTTTTAACCATATTCATGAAAACATGGTCTTATTGAAGGCATTGAGATTCAAAACCGAATAATATATTTCAGCATCTTGTTTTGAAGGTGTATGATTTATCTTTGGTAGTTTGTGTGTTCTTGTCTGTTTATGAATTAAATTTCATGACTGATAAATAATATTTTGCAGAGTTAAGTGATGAAATTTTGTGGCATGCTGATCCAAATATTTAGCTTTAGTTTCATTTTGTTGTCAGAGTCATTTTGTATGGTGCCCATCGAAGGCTTCTAAATATGACTTTGTTCCCTGCCTTGCAGGGGTTTGTAAAGAGAATTCAACTTTGTATCTCAAAATGAAATCAATATAAAAACTAGACTTTTGATTTCATTCTCACATATGTATTTTTGATGATTTGGTTCATATTTCACTTTTATCTCCATGTATATACTCATGTAATTTCTACTTAGTTTATTTCTTTGCACAATTACATGTAATATATAAAAAAACCAGTCTTGGTCCCTTGTACTTAATACCTGTGGATTAAGTGATTGTTTTTATTTTATTTTAAGGCTATAAAACGCGAGTAACATTCCCAACTATCTTGATTTATCCCAACAAGATATGCAAATGCTTCAGTAAGGTTATTCATACCTTTTCCTCAATATTTATTTGGTGACCATACTGAGGAGATCTTCCATATCTCTTTGGTTGATTGTATCACAATTGTATTTTTTTTTATCGGATTATTCTTTGACCGATTTTTTCCATGATAGTACCTGTTACAAGACAACCTAATATTGGAAATGATCTTGATGACTAAACCATCATCACATTAACTTTATTCAACACTATTTTAGAAACTGCTAGTACTCATGCTGAACTTGAACTCTCTTGGGAAGTAATTGAAAGGGACATATGTATTCATGAACATTGGGAAGCCAGGAAAAGACAACCCATAAATCAACAATAACCTCCTTCCTACCTCTTTGGTCTTTCTTTTCATTTCCTCTAATCCTCACATCTCTCAAAGGAGAAGAGGATTGATCCCTGAAGCTACTCCTATTTTTGAAATAGGAAGGAGGAAAATTTTCTTACCAACACAAGAAAGTGCTCTTAGGAAAACTTTATCCGATTCTACTAGTTCACCTTTATCACCCACACTTATCACCTTCAATATGACATATGTGGATAGTGGTAGTGGCACCAGAGGTGCCTCCTCCTCACAACCTTCTGCTTCATCAGTAATTGGTAGTATCTACAATAATCAAATCCCTGTTCAATCCACTACCAATCTTACTAAAGTTATAAGGAAGTACGAACTTTTACAATTTAAGGAAGATGCTATGACCACCCGTGGAACGTATCTTCTCCCTTGAATCTTGCATGAACCATTCACCCATTACCAAAATTCAAAGAAAATTTGCATAGGTTTTCAAGAAATGACACTGTTACTACAAATGAACACCTAGTAGCATTTTCTATTGATTTTCATAACATATGGGCTAATGATAACAACACTTGCATGTGTTTATTTGTCAACTCTCTCGAAGGGAAAGCCACACCATATTTTTTTGACCTCCCTACCAAAATCCTTTCCAGTTGGGATAACCTAAGCGTCCAACTGAGAAATTAATGGAATATAAAAATATTTCCTATAAGGATGGTGAGACCATTAAATCTTTTAACCTTCGCTTCACCAAATTATATAATCAAATCCTTGAACTAATCCGTTCTCAAAATTAGGACGCTTTCATGCATTATTATAATGAATTACCTTCTCCTTATCGTCATAGGATTGAAGAGAAGGATATTGACAATCTTGGTTCCGCTCTTCATACTTTCCTATAATACGAGGAGAAACTTGAAAGAATGAGTCTCTCTAAGGGAGACTTGGTCAAACAAACTAATATGTCTACCCTCCTACAACTCGTGCAAGATATGAATAATAGAATGATAGCCTACAAGTGAAAAGGAAATGCCTCTTCCTTTTCCCTTGGGCATCTTCTTTTTCCCTAGTGACTTTTAGGAATACTGATGAAAACACATTTCAGCCAAAGGCCATAATGGCTCGCGGTTGGTGTAACTTCTGTGAAGAAAATCATGAGGAAAGTACTTGCAAATTTAAGAAAAATGCCAGAGATAAGATATTTGGAAAAAGGATTGATACCAAAATCATTGTTTTAGATTAGGTTGAACCAGAAGATGTTATGGTAATCAATACCGAGAATAAATCTTATGCTTCCAAGAGAAAATATGAACTTCCATGCACTTCATCCACTCCAAGCTCATCTTCTCAAAGTGATGATACATAGGCTGTTAGAATTTTGGATAATCAAGGAGTTCCTTCTCCTCTCCCCTCTTCTAAGTATAACATCCTTAATAAATTGGCTAATATCAAAGTTGATGCTACTCTTTTGGACATGGTTGTTGTCCCAGAACAACAAAAGCATCTTAAAAACTTTATGGAGGGTAATATTTCTACCATAGCCAATATATTTAAAGGGTCAAAGGAAGAGGACTCAACTGTAAATAAGATAGGTGTAAATAATTTTAGGAACCTTGTAAAAAACCCCCCTTTCTATATCTCTGTAAAAATCATGGATACAATAACTCATTGTTGCCTAATTGATGGTGGGTCCGGTCCAAGTGTAATGTCTAAAATTATCATGGAAGATATTGGCTTGTCTTACATTAATGAAAATTCTAGAAGCATGCTCTCTTATAATAGTTTGCAACAATAAACTATAGGTGAAATAAAATACGTAACCTTATTTCTATGCACACATCCCAAGATAAGAAAAACCCTCAACATCCAAGTAATTGATATGCCGATGAGTAACTATTCAATTATTTTAGGAAGAGATTGGCAAGCATTAACTGGTGGATACTTTTCACTTGATGGAACAAATTTGTCCATCCCTCGGAATGGAAATAACATCATAGTCCTTAGGGAAGGAAGAATTTCACTGTATATAGAGAGTGTTCCCCAACCTATTTTAAACTATCTCGAAGAAGATTTGGGAGTCTACTCTATCTTTGATGATGAGGGTGACACTACACTTGAACCATTTGATTTTGATGATGGCATGTGGAACATGCATTTTGATGGCTCATGTTCAAACACAGGTAATGGATTCGACATCATTCTATATTCTCCTATAGGTAAAATCCATAATTTTTCTTATAGGTTGGAATTTTCTTGCACAAACAATGTCACCGAGTTTGAGGCCTTATTGTTAGGCATAAAAAATGCATATAACCTTGGTTGTGGCCACCTTATAGTTTTTGGTGATTCTGAACTTGTTGTGAATCTTGTACGTAAGATTTATTCACCAAGAAATAAGTTACTTAAACGTTATACTAAAGTTGTTTGGATGCTCAATTCAAATATGTTATCATTTAACATCACTCATGTTAAGAGGGAACTTAATTCAATGGTTGATAAGCTAGTTGTTTTTTCAGCATCCCCTACTTGACAACTTTTACCTCAAAGACCTGATTGTATGTTTCAATCTCTATATCGTCCTCACATCCCTGATAATGTAGAATCATGGAAGGTTTTCCCAAATGATGAAGGCATTTGCACTTTCATACAAAATGAAATGTTTAAGCCTAAAGAAATCATATCTATTGAAGATGAAAAATTTCCGAAAGGCTTGACTCCTCTCGAAAGTTCATTTTCATCAAGTGATGTAGGCAATAAAGAAACACATAAGGAAGAGGAGTCGAAAAATAAATTTGGTGATACCATTTCCTTGAATATTGGGACATCCGAATCTCCAAAGATCATTAAATTAGGTGCCCAATGTTTTGATGAAGAAAAAGAAAAATTCACAGAATTACTCCATGAATATCAAGATGTTTTTGCATGGTCATACAATGATCTTCATGGTTTTGATATTGATCTTATACAACATGCCATTCCTATTAAGGAAGGGGTAAAACTAGTTAGGAAAAAACAAAGACCTATTAACCCTGCACTGGAAGCCACCGTTAGAAAGGAATTGGAGAAATTGTTGAAAGCTAATATAATATTTCTAGTTAAGTATTCTGAGTGGGTTTCAAATATGGTACGTGTTCAGAAAATTACTGGCCAGATCAGATTATGTGTCGATTTTTGTACATTAAATAGATAAAGTGTCAAAGACCATTTTATGCTTCCTAATATGGAAATGATCTTACAACAAGTTGTAGGGTCTCAAATGATGTCCTTACTTGACGGTTTTTCTAGGTATAATCAAATCAAGGTAAAAATGACTGATAGGTATAAAACCATAGTTACCACACGCTGGGGCACATTTGCTTATGAACACATACCTTTTGGATTGTCTAATGCAGGTGACACTTTTCAAAGAGCTATGCAGATAGATTTTGATGATCTAATCGGTAAGTTTATCCAAGTTTATCTTGACGATTTGACTGTTTATTCTAAGAACCAGTTGGATCATTTTGGTCATCTTAGAAAAGTTCTCATGCGTTGCAGAAAATTTGGCATTTCTTTAAATCCTTCCAAATCTATTTTCGGTGTCACGAAGGGAAAAATCCTCAATAATATTGTTTATGATTTAGGGGTAATCATAGATCATGAGAGGATTACTTCCATTCTAAACCTTCCTTCCCCCACCTCCAATAAAGAAGTTCAAGCTTTCATGGGAATTATTAATTTTGTCCGTAGGTTTGTTCCTGATTTTTTTGTCATGGTTAAACCAATCCATAATATTTTGAAACAAGATCGTTCTTTTTCTTGGACAAATGATGTCTAGAATTATTTCCTTAGGATTAATAAAGTGATCAGTTCCACACCGGTTCTAGAGAAACCTGATTTTGAGAAATATTTTATCATATATACCAATGCCATCGAGGAAGCAATTTATGCTATCCTCTTACAAAATGATGACCAAAAAAATGAAAAACATGTAGCTTACATGAGCCAGAGTTTATCAGATGATGAAATCAAGTATTCTTATATTGAGAAACATGCTTTTTCTCTTGTCAAGGCTATATAAAAATTTCTCCATTTTATTTTTGGAAAACATACACAGGTAAAAGTCCCTTTGCCTGCTGTCGAGTTTCTGCTTTCAAAAACTTATCTTTTAGGAAAACTTGCACACTGGCTTGCCAAAATTCAAGAGCATGATTTGAGGATTATGAATTCGAAGACAATCAAGGGATGAGACTTAGCCCTTCACTTAGATAAGCACCTTGAACCAAGTGAAGAATTTTATGATCAAGATAATCCTCTTTCAAATCTGTATTATATTGAAAATCAAAATATTGCTATATTCAAACATCCTTGGTATAAAAATATGGTATATTATTTGTAGTATCAAAAGTGTCTAGATGAGCTAGATCCTCACCAGAGAAGGATACTTCGCCTCAAATATTCCAAGAATATAATTTCAGGAGACTTTTTGTTTAGGAGGTTTGCTAATGGTTTGTTACTTTGATGTGTAAATGATAAATAAGCACATAAATTGTTACATGAAATCCATGGATCATCAATTTCTGTCATTCACATCGGTGGCCATTTTTATGCTAAGGCTACTGCTTTTAAGATCATAGGAAATGGTTACTATTGGCCTTCGATATTCCACAATTCATATAAATTCTCAATATCTTGTGATAAGTGCCAAAAATTCGATGGGAAAGAATGCCTTTCTGCCATGCCATTTTAACTTGTCCTCCCAGATTTCCCTTTTTCTAAATGGGGTCTAGATTTTATTGGTCCTATCAATCCTCCATCTTCTGCAATGCATATCTTTATTTTGAAAACCACCGATTACTTTACTAAGTGGACTGAGGTTGTCCCTCTTAGAAATGAACACGATGAGCAGGTAATTTATTTCCTATAATCTAACATCTTTTCCAGATTCAACATCTCATTAGAGATCATTACGAACAATGGCCCAACCTTCATTTTTTCAAAATTGACCCAATTTATGGCTAAATTAGGTTCAAACATTTTACTTCATCTTCTTATTACCCTAAGGGAAATGGGCAAGCAGAGTCCACTAACAAGAATCTGGTTAGGATCATAAAGAGAATCATAGAAAGAAAACCTCACCAGTGGCACACACTTCTCACTTATGCTCTCTGAGTAGACCACATAACCACCAAAGAAAGTACATCTTTTACTCCCTTTCATCTCGTATATGGACAAGAGGCCATTATTCCTACTGAACTAGATCTTTCCTCCTTATGGATGATGTTACAGACTAAATAATTAAATTCTTCTGATGTTCCCCAAGGGATAAATGCATTGTTAGCCCTGAAAGAACAAATAAAGTTTGCTATGGAGAATCTAAAAATAAGGAAACAAACATTGAAAAAGTATTTTAACAAAATAGAAAAGGCTGTTAAATTCAAGATTGATGAAAAAGTCCTACTATGGGACTCAATCCATTCTGAAAGAGGGAGACATTCTACATTCCAAAAATTATGTCTAGGTCCTTTCAAAATTGCTCTTATCGTAGGCACAAACTCATACCTTCTAAAGGATTTGGAGGAGCGATTGTTTTCTTATAGTACTAATGGTTCCCACTTGAAACATTATGTGGAACCATATTGATCAGTAACACTTGTGTAAACATGACTATTGTATATAATCTTTTGTCTTACTGTTTTCCTTTTTTTTCTTTGGGTTGTTGAGTTTTTTTTTAATTTCTGCTGTTTGTTTCTCGTAATCATCATAATTAAAGTCTTGATGAATTTTTCCATAACAATGTCATTTTGTAAGTATTTTTGATCGATGAAAAATAAGATACACACAAATGTCACGATGTCCTCCTTTCAGACATCGCTCAAATAGATTTTTGCTTTCAATACTATTGTAGTATAATTGGTTTTGTCTTTTTCCTTGTTTCTGTTATCCCTTTCTTCCCTCCATCTTGAGATTTAAGATCATATTAGAAGCATTCTCCTTGAAATTCCAAAAAGAATTATATGTTACATCTTATTTGATTATTATTCATACAGGACCAACTCCCCTCATACATATCACTTTCCATAAGTTATTCCCTGAAGTCCCATCTCATTATTTCCCTTAAACCATATTTTTTCCTCCCTGTTGCATAACTATTCTTTTCAACAGTTTTTTATTACTTCTATTGGTCTGCGAAACCAAACATTTTTAGTTCTAAATCTGTTGGGAATAGATTTCCCTGTGGATTCGCCAGTTTGTTGACGCTCAAAAGCGCAACATGGAATCCCTGCCTGCAAATGGGTTGCAATGCCTTACTACTTATATATATTTAATAATATACTAGATAGGTGGGACCCATTTATGTGAATAATGATGAAAGACACTTTTATTTGATTGCACTCATGACTACCTTGCAAAGATGATTCTACAGTTTGGAATTCAAAACCTCTTTCTGGTTGAACGATGGGTGTTGGTTATTTAATTTAAAAAGGAAAGGGGAAAAATGTTGGTTTAATAAGTATCTTGGTTTATTCTTGCTAACATATATTTTGATTTGTTGATTCAAACTCCAAGCATGGGACACATATAGTTATGGAGTAATTCACTTATGGTATTCTTGTTATTATCATGGAAAATTGTTAAGTTTTATAAGGTGACAATCCTTCACTAGAAAGGAATGTGAGACATGACATGTTTTTGTGCCAAGTGTTGAGTATGCATATAAAACTTATGAACTTAATGAATGGAGGAAAATTTGATTTTTGGATTGAAATGTTATGTGGAAAACGTAGTGGACTATGCGTTGGATGTGTTGGGTGCGCTCATACTTGGCTCTAGTTGATGGAAATTAATGTGAGAAATGACATGAAATTATTGCACGTCACTCTAACCCTACCTCAAGGTCACCTGTTAAGAACCAAATATCAATATAGCATAGAAAAACAACAGAATAAGTGCTCAATGCCTTGAAAAAGAGATAATTTCAGATAATAAGCCTCTTCGAGGGGGAAACCTCCTTTTACCCCACATAAAATGTTCTAGTACAAGATGATTCCAAATGAGAATGTCTCCTTGGTATATATAGGAGACTAGGAGGTATAATTACAACTAATGGAATAAATCCGACATAAATAAAATAACATTACTAATGCAATATGCCCCAATTAAGGGGTAATGAGCCAATATTAGGGCTTAACATGCCCCTCCCCTCGAGACAAGTGTTTTCCGCAATGCTTGAGTAACTTTGGATGCTTCTGTATAAAAGTCTCATCTTCCCAAGTGGAATCTTCAGCTGGTAGTTTCCTCTATTTAATGAGATACTCTGAAATGGATCTATTCCTCAGCTGGCGAATTCTTGTGTCAATGATGGCTTCAAGATCCAATATGATTTTTCATTCCTCGTCAAGTTCTGGCAATATAGTTTGAACTGGGACCTTGTCGCCTATAACCTTCTTTAAGCATGAAACATGGAAAACTGGGTGTACTCGTGAAGATGTAGGCAACTCCAATTTATATGCCATAGTACCAATATTTTGCAACACCTTATAAGGGCCATAGTACTTTGGTGATAATTTATTATCCTTCTTGGCTTGATTGAGGGACATCTATTTGTATGGTTGTAGTCTTAAAAACACCCAATTCCCTACTTCAAAACTTCTTTCACTACAATGTTGATCTGCTTGTTGTTTCATGCGATTCTATGCCATGGTTAGGTTGCCCTTTAAGATTTGGAGAACTTGTTGTTGATGCTTGATGTTATCTTCCATTGTTTGACCCTTAGATTTTTATTTTAGATAAGAAGTGATGGAAGGAGGGTGGTATCCATAGAGTGCCATAAATGGTGTCATTTTTGTTGCAGTATGAAAGGAAGTGTTATACCACCATTCTGCCAAGGGTAACCATTTGATCCATTGTGTTTGTTTATCAGAGATAAAGCAACAAAGGTATCCTTCCAAACA
>ML796391.1:227906-270575 GCA_009831015.1 Picea engelmannii
AGTGATTTGCGAGAACAAATCCATCTATACCATACAAATTGATTGGGTTCTAAATATAAAGAAGCAATTCATACCTTTTGTGTATGTGGCACATTATGTAGATCAAAGAATTGCTCCATCTGAAGTATCCATGTGATAGGGTCAATGCCATCAAACTTCCTCATATTGATCTTAGGAATGTGGTTGGTCTTCAACCCAAGGTTAGAGTTTCTCCATTATTGATTCACCTTCCTTGTGTCCTCATCATGAATTTCATGGGATGCATTTTCACTTTCAGGTGTCTTCTTTGTTACAAAATTTTTCAATACTTCCATGATCTCCCCTTTTAAAGCATCCATCTTAGTATTTATTGCCTCAAACTTAGCTTCTATTGAATCCATCATCTCTTGTAGTTCATCTTTTGTTACTGTCTTCTTTTGTAAATCATTTATGTCCCTACGCATTTCTTCACCTTCATTAAGAGTCCAAGTAGGATTGTCTGGAGGCTTATTTGGTGTAGAAGTTCCCTTTTTGGGTGGCATGTTGGCCAAGTATCACTTTTGAACCTTGATTTTGAGGTGGTTCTGCTAGACAATCTTTCTTCTATTGTATTTCCCAAGTTTCGGCCCTTTTGAGTATGAAACTTTCTTTTTTGTAGTTTTATGATATTTCTTCTCTGCAATGCCACAGGTCTGATCAAAATTGGATGTGCCAAGTGGAATTTACGGTAACTTCCCCACAACTTGTTGATTTTTGGCCTTTCCAGGAGATCTCAGTTGTATAGCATTCCCCACACAAAATAATTGATATAAAATTTTGAAACTCGTACAAAAAATACTACAGGCTTTCCACTATCCAATGAAACTAGTCTCACTCAATTTGGATACTCTAGGAATAAGTTATGATTGTTTTACTTGGAACACCTTCTTGAGACTAGTCAATAGGACTAGTCAGATACCCTATCTTCCATAGGGTGTATTTATAAATGTAAGATGACCCAGAAGCTGAAATTTTTACCACAGCTACCTTACTAATTTCTGTAAATATCCTTCTGAGTTCAGGGTTTGAAACATTACAGAAAAAGGTTTATAGCGAACATGCCGCAATGACTCAGTTCAGGATGATTCCCGAACCCTATCTTGCACAGTCTGTATCTCCGAAAGTATAAGTCCTTAGGAGCTGAAACTTTAACCCAACGTACCTTTCTCTGTATACTAAATATCTTCTAAGCCATTCCTTCTGAAACGTTGTAGAAAAAAAGTTATAGCAAAAATTCCATGCTGTCTCAAATGCAGTAGCGAAACCCCAAGACCTTGAGCTCTGATACCATATGTTAAGAACCAAATATCAATATAGCATAGAAAAAACTCAGAATAAGTGATCAATGCCTTGAAAAAGAGATAATTTCAGATAATAAGCCTCTTCGAGGGGGAAACCTCCTTTTACCCCACATAAAATGTTCAAGTACAAGATGATTCCAAATGAAAATGTCTCCTTGGTATATATAGGATACTAGGAGGTATAATTACAACTAATGGAATAAAGTCGACATAAATAAAATAACATTACTAATGTAATATTCCCCAATTAAGGGGTAATGATCCAATATTAGGGCTTAACATCGCCACCCTCACTTGGTTTTCATTTCTGTTGGTTGCTTTGGTTGGTGCTGTCTCCGTTTTTCTTAGCCTTGGAAAGAATAATGGTGTTTGTTGGTTTTCTGGCATTCTCCATAGAGGTATGTTGGCTCTTACCTCTCCATTCATGAACTGTAGCTCTGCTTCAAATAAAATCATGATGTGGGCTCTTATATTTTCTTACAAGCTGTGTTTTCTTTCCAAAGTTTATAATGGATGTATGTGGTTATCACGGCTGTGCAAATTTCATTTATATGGAGTTTCCTCCATGTGGGAATTTAAATGTTTAAATCCAAGAATAGTGTTCGAAATTCCTTTCTGTTTGGATTATTTGATCGCCCAAGATGAGTGCTACTTTTGTTGCTATGAATGTTGGCAAATAATTATGGCAAATATTTTCTTGGTTTCACTCATCTCTTGTCATTAAAATTCAAGGATTGTTTTTGAGAAATAAAATAACAGTTTTTTTCTTCCTTCTACATAATGCAATACCCTTCACCCAATATTTGGAGGACTTGCATTTCCTTCAAGTTATATTTCAATGTTTATGAATAAATAGGCGTATTTTCCTTGTGGCCACCATATGAGGTCTGTGGAAAAAGATGTTGTGGAAATCAATGGTTAAATGGTTTTTTGCAAATATGAATGTTTCACCTTTTCTTGCCAAGACCTCTGTTTTTTCATCTGGTGTATGGGAATTCATAAGATTCGAACTTTGGTATTGATATGGGTTATAGTGATTAACCCGAAAGTGAGGAAGACGGGTTATATGCATGAAGTCTTGGCTCATTTGTTGATTATCCATGGGGGTTTAGTCAATTTTGAAGATTATATGATGTTAAAATAAACAATGAGCACCGGTTTCATATGAGGTTTCAAACCCAGTCTGTTTACGCAACCCGCATTGAATATTATGATACAAGCATTGTATAGTGAAAGGTCGATGGCTTTATGTTGTGTTGTCAGCCTCCCATGCACATTGGGTGTAGTCTATTTTTAATTATTTTGTGACTCTGTTAACAATATCATATAAAATATCTGCTAATAAAAGAAAAGGAAGGGGAAATTGAAGTTGTAAAATTTGACAGTCCCGACTGTTTCCTGGGGTTTTATATTGGGTACTATAAAAATTACCGTGTCTTGGATTTGAATTATTAATAGAGAAAAAATTTGGTAGTTGATAAGTGGTGTCGATTTTCAATATATACTATTGCATATAATAAAACAATAATCATCTTTTTCCCTTTCATGATCTCACTTTTTGCTCATTATATGCCCACCGCCTTCCCAAATGCATTTAAAACATTCCCTGTTCAAATGGAAAATTGATTGTTGAGTTTTAAGGTATTGATGGATGGATTTCATGTGCTTCTGTGGTGAATGATAGAGCCAACCTTTTTATTTTATTTAGGTAGAGTATTGATGCATGGATTGTTAAGAGTTTTTCATGACATGTTTGGAATATTGCTTCAGGATGGGTTTCTTTAGCAGGGGAAACAATGACAAAGGTGTTAATAGAGGTGCTAATAGAGGCATAGGAAATTGGTAAAGAGGCCACAGAAGGCCACAATTTTTGATACATTTTGATGCTTATCCATAGGAACTAAATCATCTCTTTCAAGATGGGTTCTTCAACCTAGTTGGCCATGGGATTCTCCATCCTTGACCTAAGAGGCCTCCCTTCCATCCACATCAAAAATTTTATGGTATCCGTGTTCCCCCTCATGTTTCTATGCAGCCAAAACCACCTACCAATGATGGTTGGAAAGATATTGTCCATCAACCTTCTGCTCATCGCCATGGTTGGCATACTATGTCTTTGCCTTTACACCCTCCTCCACCACCAAAAAATCCAAATTCTCAAGATGATCATGTTGTCTCACCCGTACAGTCTTCTCATGCAAGTAAAAGGATAAAAATTGAAGTTTCCAAGCCATAACCAGATAAAGGAAAATGAGTGGCCACTCTCTCCAAGTCATCCAAAGATTCCTATGAATCTGTGTCCTCTCATCTTTGTCTCAAAGACAATTTCTCCCACATCATCAGTGCAGTCCACCCACAAGGTTCCCATCAATTGAAGGCTACTACATAGGATAAATCAGAAATGAGATCTAAAGAAGGAATCATTGAAAAGAGGCAAAATGCCTCTCATAGAAAATATGTTTTTTAATGCTGATTAATGTTATTTTCTAATGAGGACAATCTTTTTTCTTTGATAATATTTTGTGAAAAAAATACATATTTAGATAGTGTTTTGGACAACATGGATATAATACCATTTTTGGATATAATCAGGTTATATTTTGTTGATATTAAAATATTTGATCATTAATATGAGAATGGGAGTTACAAGGAGGATGTTTGAATCAAATGTTTGGAGTTATATACTTCATGTTTTGGTGATTATTAAAAGAAATTGAAAATGGGAGTCACAAGGGGTCCCACCTATTTAGTTATTATTTAATTAGACCCTTACCTATATATATTATTATTTATTTATCTCAACTAATTAGTTAAGCTAATTAAGATTAACTAAAGAAAGGTAGTTGAACTACCATAACTTATTGAGAAGGAATAAAAGCTCAATCAAATGAAGAGACAAAAGAAGAGAGATAATAGAGGGATAACTTCAACCATAAGGTTTGCTCTATACTTTCATTTTCCATTCATTCTAAGTTAACTAGAAGGCTTAACCATCTTGATGAAAACATGGTCTTATTGAAGGCAACATGATTCAAAATTGAATCATATATTTTAGAAGCTTGTTTTAAAGGTGTATGATTTATCTTTGGCAGTCTGTGTGTTCTTGTCTGTTTATGAGTTAAATTTCACGACCGATAAATAATATTTTGCAGAGTTAAGTGACATAATTTTGTGGCAAGATGATCCAGATCTTTAGCTTCAGTTTTCTTTTGTTGTCAGAGTCCTTTTGTATGGTGGCCATCGAAGGCTTCTAAATCTAACTTTGGTCCCTGCCCTCACAAGGGTTTGTAAAGAGAAATCATCTTTGTATCTCAGAATGAAATCAATATAAAATTCATACTTCTGATTTCAGTCTCACATATGTATTTTTGATGATTTGGTTCATATTTCGCTTTTATCTCCATGTACATACTCATGTAATTTCTGCTTAGTTTATTTCTTTGCACAGTTACATGTAATATTTAAAAAAAAACAGACTTGGTCCCTTGTACTTAATACCTGTTGATTAAGTGATTGTTTATTTTATTCTAAGGCTATAAAACTCGGGTAACATTCCCAACTATCTTTCTTTAGCCTAACAAGATCTGAAAATGCTTGAGTAAGGTTCTTCATACCTTTTCCTCAACATGAACCATAGCTCGTTGGAAATGTATTGATGAGGACATTCATTTAGGGGCTCAATCGGAGCCTTAGTCTATCATTAAGGCGCCCTATCCTGAAAAAATGATGTTTGGGCCCTTAAAATGGCCCCAGAAGTTCAGGAATTGAAAAACTGCTAAAAATAGTACGTTGCCAAAAAACTATTTTGAGCTAGTTGGAAAAGGTGGGTGGCCATCAAGATCCTCCTGGATCATCCACCTTCCCTTGCTTGCAATATTTTCATAAAAAAATTATGCTCTGTTATACTAATATTGCGAACAATCTTCTAGGGGTTTTACTTTTTTTCTATGCATGAAAAACATTAATCAATACACATAATTCAAACTCACAAATAATTCAAAATATATTACTTGTATATTAAAACTTTAAGTAACTTTCCTTGTTCTCTTTTTGGCACTTTATCCCTTCATGTTCAATGAAGTTTGTTTATTCCCTAGATATTTTATTAGCCTTTTTCTATCAACAAAAAATCCGCATAATGAAATATGTTTTACAAAGTAAGTAAATAATTTTATTTTAAAACTATAACAAGCTCCTTAAATGTTTTTAGGTTGAGCATTGTGCTTGCTATAGTAATACACAAAAATGCATATGATATAGTAATATGAACCAATGATTTTGTGTATGCAGGGAGCACCATGTAGCTTAATGCATAACTATACAAAATCATCACATAAAGACACATGTAGGTTTATGTGAAAAGTGGTGTGCTCTACAACAATAAACATACATATGCATATATATTATATCATGTGCATCACGAAACATGAAAACAAATAAAAAAATGTTAGAGGCAGGGTTTGGAATCAAGGACAATAAGGGGGGCCTAATCCATTGAGATAAATTTACATAAAAAACACCTTTGAGGTCAAGAAACAACCTAATCAACAAATACCATATGCCCCCATATAATAAACATTATTGTAAAAGTATAAATAAATACAGACTTGCAACTAGGGTTTGTAGTGACAAAAAACTAAAGGGAAGCAATGACAAAGCTAGGGTTTGCAACAAAAAATAAACTAATAAAAGAAATAGTAAAGATCAGGTTTGCAACATTGAAAGTGAGTCTCAAACCTTATGAATAAATATGAATAAAGGACTCTAAATATGCATATGAGTAAATCAAAATCACAAGGAACTTATGAATAAATTGAGAGAAAATTTGTTGAGACGAAGAGATTGAAGTTATATAACTGAAATTTCTCCTTTGAAAATTTGTATGTGACCCATGGCGATCCCTTATGAATTTTTCTCTACAAAAAATGTGTCCACTCTAATCTTTTACTTGGTAATTTTTTCTTGCACAAGTCTCCCCTTTAATTTTTGGCACACCAACATAGTATGGCTTTGTTATGGCCCAAGGGAGACATATATAGGGATAAATGTATATGATATGACCCCAAAGGGTTAATATATGGGGCTAAATGTACATGTAATTTGTAAATGTATGTGTAATAAGGTTGACCTAATAGTAAATGGACTTCATGTGTAGTGTTTGAATAGGTATATATAGACATCATGTATTCATTATTGTGATATGTGAATTGTGATGTATGAATGTATTTGGTTGTGTGGATGAGTTATCCTATTATATAAGGAGTTATTGTGTAACTTATATATCTTGGAGTTGTTCTCCATACTCACATTCTATACAGGGTGTGTACTTCTATTATGTTATGATAATTTAAGTATTTGGATCATTACATTTGGTATCAGAGCATTGATCCTAGGGTTTTTCTTCCTAAATAAAGCTATCTTGGAATTTTTTCTCTAACTTTTTTATAGGCCAATTGAGATATAGAAACTTGGAAGATATTTAGGAGACATATCAGAATACCCGTGGTACAAATTTTAGCTTCTTTGTCATTATAATTTTGGAGATACACCCTGTGGAAGATAGGGATTTTGACTAGTCCTATAACTAGTCTCAAATAGGTATTCCATGTAAGACAATCATATATTATTCATAGAGGATCCAAATTCTATGAGGCTAATTGAATTGGAAATATTACAATCCTTGATATTTTGTGTGTTTGTTTCAGAATTAGATAGAAAATATTGGGTGCATGGCATTTTGTACAAGTTTGCTCTCCAGAATAGGCCAAAATTCAGCAAGGTTTGAGAAAGTTACCATAACTTTCATCTGGCACTCCCAATTTTGGTCAGACCCATGTAATTTCAAAGAAGAAATTTAAGAGTACTACAGGTCAAAATGTTAGAATCAAAGGGGTTGAAATTTCAGAAATACATCATAAGGAAGGTCGGCTAGTAGGACAGACTCCAAATCAGGGTTTCAAAGGTATGATCACTTAAAACTATCATTTATTTGATTGGAATGTCCTATTGAGATGATTCAAAAGCCATTAAAAAGAGAAAACATATAATATTTTATTGGAGCAAGGATTATAACTATTTGATATCATTATCCCTAATATATTTAGGGTGTAATTTGAGGTTTGGGTTATACCTCAATTAAGAATAAATGGAAATATCCCTCTTTAGTGGAGGTGCAGATAAAGATGAAATAAATCATGAAGAATGGTTGAGGATGGTAAAGAATAGAGGTTTTAGTAATTTTGGGGTATATCTTGGTTTTTTTGGGGGATCTTCTAAGTGGTGGAATAGCCTTGATGAAAATACTAGATTCCATTCCACATGAGAAAAATTCGAAGAACTCTTCTCAAATAAATGGATCAAGGATAAAAGAATGGAGGAGATGTGTAAAATTCAAGAGTATATAAAGGAATCAAAATAAAATATCTCCAAATTGAAAAAGGGTAATTAAGATATAAGAAAATGTGTTAAAAATTAAAACCATGAGTTCATCAATATGCAATCCCTTAATGAATCACTCATTAAAGAGGCTAAGAAATTAAATCAAGAAAAGAGTAGCAAAACATAGTGGGAAAAGGACGATTTAAGGGAATATTTGAAAAATAAAGATGAAGAGATATGTATATTACAAAACCATCATAAAAAACTACTAGATGAGGTTAAAATATCGAAAAAAAGAGAAGAAGAATTATCAAAATCAAGAAGAAACAAGGATCTTGGATGAAGAATATAGCAAAATATTGGAAGAGAAAATTTTCAAGAAGGTTGAGGAATCCTTAAATAATGATGAGGTAAAATCAGAAATGCAAGCCATAATTAAAGAAGGTCACAATAATTTGATAGATGGGGTTACATGGAAGCTCCAAAAGGAGAAAGAAGACAAGATTCAAGAAGGTCAACAAAATATAATTGAAAAGGTTGAACTCCATCTAGAGGATGTACATGCCAAATATGATGGTATTGTTGGACATAGTGGTACGATATTGTCATTGATGTCAAAAGGGTGTAAAAGAATCTAGTATAAACCCAAATCTCAGAAGGAAGGACATTACTCGAAGCTCATAAGGGAGATCACATTGCATAATCACTATCGGGATTGAAATCCCCACAGTAAAACTCCCAAAAAATAAAGGAATAATCTTGTTCGTTGATATAGTTCTCAGGAAAATATTGGACCATCAGATCATGCAGAAGACAGATCCTACATAGAAGAATCATGTGTGAAGTATCATGGAAATCTAATCATCCATTCAAATTTCAGGAGTAATTGCAACCATCAGATCAGTTAGAACCACTGATAAAAACAAAGAGGAAGGATAGCATAAGTTTCAGGACATTGGAGATAAGGCAAAGAAACAAACTCACGAAGTCATGAAATTTTTCTAGCCATTAGATCAAGGAGGGACTTTAGATGAATTCTTGACCATCTGATCGAGTTTAATGGAAGGGCAATGTAAGCCACAAATATCCCGGAGTCTCAGATTAAATGAAATACCATAAACCGTTGATCTACAATGAAAATATTGGAATTATCAGATCACAATAAAGGAAAGGAAACAATCAACTTCGATGTTGAACACTCCGATGAAAAGAAGCCCAAAACATGTAAGTTTACCCGAAGGAAGAAACCCCGAAGTCACAAACTGTCGTCAACTGTTGATCTGGAGTGAACCGTTAGATAAAAGTAAAGGAAAGGAGACAATCAACTCCGACGATGACCACTTCAGTGAAAAAGGGTCTAAAACATGTAAGTTAACCCGAAGGCTGGAGCCCCAAATTCCTGAAGTGAATGAGGGTCACTGGATCAAGAATTCAAGTGAAAACTAGAGTGTCTGATATATGATCCAAAGGGAAAATACATGTGACACTTCAAGAGATCCACGTCAACAAGGGAATGTGGCACAATCAGATGGTGACAAGTGTTAAGGTCCAGTTGGAACTTTAGGTATACGTAAGTCACGAATCTAGGTGACGCGTGGTATCCACTCAGCTAGTGCCACATCAACAATGACGTGAGGAAACTATGCTAGTCCAGGAGTATGTCCTTTAGGGATATCTAGTTTCTCCTACTAGAAACTATCCGAAGTGCTGAAGGCAAAAGTTTCAAAGTGAATGAGAATCGTCCATCTCAACGTGCAATTAAAACATGACCATTGATATTGATAAGTGATTAAGCACATGTTTTGGCTTAATGCCTAGCCACCTCCTGTGGCCATATGGAATAGAAGTCCTGAAGTGTTTCTGTGTGAAATTTAACACACAAAGTAAGATTTTTATCTTGGTCAAGAAGGAACATTGAACTAGATAGGATCTGGACTTTGTCCTGATTTATCTTAAGTAATCCAATACTTGCAATGCATTAAAGAGATAATAAAAAATATTAGATCTGATCAATTTAAATTGAGAATGAAATAAAGAGGCATGAGATCAACTTAAAATAAATCAATCCATATTTGTGATCGATTTATGAAAATCCCTCTCACTAAATTGAAAAGCTTTCATGATAATGTATGAATATTAATGGAGGAAAAACAATTGTTATTATTGTTATTTTAAATGAAGAGGTGCAATGGTTCAAACAAAGGGACACAATGCTTCATAGCTCACACCAGTTGAAAAACTATATAAGCAAGAAAGAACGGTGAAGAATAAAGAGTCTTTGTAGTCCATATCAGAAGATCAAAGCAGAAGCAGAGTCCAAACAGAGGAACTAATGATACTTATGCAGTGAGGGTGGAAGGGAGGAGCAAGAAAGGATTCATATCCTTTACTAGATAAGGGAGTTGGTGCTTCCTAGGGTTGGTTCCCTAAATACAAGGGAGTTGGTGCTTCCTAGGGTTGGTTCCCTAAAGACAACAGAGTTGGTGCTTCCTAGGGTTGGTGCCCTAAAAATAAGGGAGTTGGTGCTTCTTAGGGTTGGTTCCCCGAAGAAGGGGATTTGTGTCTCCTAGAGTTGGTTCTCTAAAAATGATTGGTGTCCTTCACTATTCTTTATAAAACCTTGTAATTCCTATTAATTATATTTATATAATTGATTTTAAATACAAGACCATTTTTATCTATTGTGGTAATTAATAAAATATCAAAGTAATTGCTAATTGTCGTAAAAGGGTAATATTGATTCACACCCCCCCCTCCCCCGCTCCCCCCTTTCAATATTTCCAACATGTATTATCTCCAAGGATAGAGTAATCAAGGACCAAGAAAAAATGATCAAGGATGTCATTGTCTCTACAAAGAAGATAGATGAAATGGGTGTGCAGAGTGAAGAAAAACTATCAAATGTGAAACCATACCGACACCCTCATTACCAGGAAATATTTCAAGGAAGGCAAGAAGGTCGATATCAACATTATCAATGAAGAATATGGAATACTTGTCAGTATTCATGGAACAAGGCATAAAAAAAACACTCTTCAACAAGCTATTATCAGAGACCAACAACAACTACAAATTGGAGAAGCTTTAACAACAATACATGGAATCAAGGAAAAGAAAATTATGCAACAACTAGCCACCAAGGATTAAGACCGAAAACAAATGATTTTGCATGGATGGATCATCATCAATGGAAAGAATAAAATAGGAACATAAGAAAATCATATTACTTGGTTTCGGCACATGTGAAACCTTTAATTGCAAAGCTTTGAGGATAAATCGTTTTGAAGGAGGGTACTATGTTATGACGCAAGGGGGGCATATATAGGGGTAAATGTATATGATATGACCCCAAAGGGGGGAATATATGGGGATAATTTTAAATTTAATGTGTAAATATATGTGTAATAAGGCCGGCCTAATAGTAAAGGGGCTTCATGTGTAGTGTTTGAATATGTATATATAGAGATCATGTATTCATTATTATAAGATGTGAATTGTGATGTATGAATGTATTTGGTTATGTGGAGGAGTTCTCATATTGTTTAAGGAGTTATTGTGTAAATTAACTATCTTGGATTTGTGCTCCATGCTCACATTTTATACATGCTGTGTACTTTGTTATGTTATGATAACTTAAATATTTGGATCATTACATGTTCTGATTAACTCACTTTTACAATAAATTCCTTTTTTGGTTCCTTTTGTTGGCACATTGACAAAAAACATTCCATCTTATAATTTTTATCCCAGTGTGTGTCCTTTAGTATTAAGTACACTAGTGTTCCAAAAGAATGTAGAAGCACCATAATAACATATTTGAGCCAAAATAGAAGTGAAAACCTCCACAAAGTGTACCTTGTGGAGGTTTTCCTTTGTAAAGGTTTTAACACAGGTATTTAATTGGTGCATAATAGAATTTAGTGTGATAATACATATTGTATCAGATATTGCATCAGTGTTTATAATATAAAAATGTGTATCAATCACTTAAAAAAGGCTTTCTAAAGTCTGTTTGAAGTTAGAATGTTACATGCTTCCCACATTTTCTCTTAAGAATGGAAATATGTATTTATTGTGGTTTTGGCTCAAACGTAAGGTACAAAAAATGGTAAGAAAAAATGGTCGATTATTTAGATTGGTAATTTCATATTGTTCCAAGTCCACTAAGTTATCCCTTTCACTTTGTAGTAAATTAAAATTTTGTTTATCTTTAGATTATTAAATTGAATATCTACTACATTTACATGTCCATTTGAATAATTATGAATTTTCTTTTGTAGGACTTGATTTGGGATTGAGTTTGGATGGGTAGGATATTCCACTAGTTCAACCCATACATTAATGATTCAAGATCTTGTTCAGAGCAAGATATCACAAGATTCTGGTAAAGAAAAATGAAGAACCATTTTACCCCACCATCATTAACAAGCCATCTTCCAACAATCATCCTAGGCCAATAACACTTCACCATCTATTGGATTTATTTTATAACTCCCCAATAGTATGTGGTTGTTCAAAATGACAAGGGTTGAAGGTGAACCCTTGGTGTTTCATAGTGTCTCATTATGTTAATGACTGACTAATCCAAGTTTACAATATGATACCTCCCACCATTGTTAATGATCCAATAGGAAATATAAAAATACATAAAGGAACACTTCGATATGCTCCTTTTTTGAAAATTTGTTACACACCAAAATGTCACACTTGAGTTTCGTACCCTAAGTGTCGCAAGTGTCACAAAGTGACGTATGCACCTTGTTAAGTGTCACATGCATTGCCGCAAGTGTCATATGCACCTTAAAAAGTGTCTCATTCATTTTGATAAGTGTCGCAACCACTTGACACCATGAAATACATTTGTCACAATCCTTAAGTCATGTTAGAAGAAGAATCCTCATCATTTGACAATCGAAACATATTTTTTACTTGGGAATTTGACCATATTTGGGAAATTAAGAACACTAGCTCTCCCCTTCCCATGCTTAGGGAGCACTGGTGATCCCTCTGCCATGATAAGGGAGCACCATGGTGCCATGTCTTCAACTCTAATGGGAGCGCCATTCTGGTTAGAGGAAACCATGATGAATCCCACCGCTTTCTAAGGTATAACTATGAAAGGAAATGGTTGGTTTAGCTCGAATACTACTCCATGGATATATCTAAGGAAGAAATAATAACTTATGGATCCATATACTCAACCAATTACAAAAATATCCAAGGTGGTTGAGCCTCTCAAAGCCTATAAATTGGAGGAATTTCCATGGTGAATGGGGGAAGGAATCAAATATCAAACCTTGATCTTGGGAGAAGCATCAACATTTTGAATTCAAGGTTCATGCAAGGGATGGATGAGGAGATCTTGGAGAATATTGATGCATCATCAAACATGCTTTGTAAGTGTCTTCTTTGGTTTTCCAATTAATATTAACTTGGCCTATTCCCTTCAAGTTCATGTGTTCTACATTCACTTGTCTATTGTCGTTTTAGTCTTCATAGATATATCTTATTTGTTTAATCATATAGAGTAGGAGGAAGAGTTCATTTTCTAGTATTTGCAGGACTTCAGTTGTGTTGAGGAGCTTGGAGATAAAGACCAAGGATTGTAGCAACAAGGACGAACATCGCAACAAGGTGTTAGCACTCTGTAAATTTTGTTCGAATGAATAGACAAACGACAAAGGTAACTGTTTCAACCAGCTTTAGAGTCGAGGAACTAGCCTACTCAACTTAGAGAGGGATCTCTCATGTCACTTGATATAGATATGGAAATAAATGGCTAGATTTTGTTTGTGTTGGGGGTTTTTAATAAAATGACTGGAAAAAAGAAGATGACATTTGGGATATGGGGTCTGAAATAAATAGAACACATTATCAAACCTGAGAACTATTCATAGGAAAAGTCTAAATCAGGTAGTGATCCGGAGTTTATATCTGAAAATTTTGCATGACATCATAAGAAAAAGAAACACATAACTACATCAGAGAATTGCGGAAATGAATTATGAATAAGTTAAGAAGAGAGAAACATAGTCTAAGTTGCTAAGCCAAGAGCATTAAATAATGAATTATGGGCTTCTAAATATCCAATTTAGACAGAAGTAAATGTAAATGAATTATATGCTTACAGGAAATACGTAATATGAAGGGAAAAAAAGACTCATATCACTGCCAGTTAGAATCTTTTCATAAACAATCCAAAATCTACCTCTACATTTATATATTCATACTAGCCCCAAAATTTTACAAAAGTCTTCTTGCACAGAGGGAAGGCTCCTCTTTTTCCCTCCTTTCTATATCCTTGAGATAATATATATATTGAAATTTCTTGTGGAATTCAAAATGTTCAGACTTCTCGTAATTCTAAAATTAGAGATGAGTTACAAGGAGGAATGATTTATAATAACTGCTATCCTATTTTAAAGGGACTGTTAGGAACATGTTCATCATTTTTAGGACCCTTTCTTCGACCACCATCTGTCCAAAACATGTTGATATGTACTTATTCCAGTCTGAGAATTTATTTTAGCTCAAGGATCTCCTTCTTTAGACTGACCAACTAGGTCGGTTGATTCTCCCCAATGCTTTCAACCGTTTTGGCCATGTTTTTTTGTCTTCTTTCGTTTTCTTCGTTTATTTTTTATAGTTGGCCTATTGATGATTACGTCCTTCATGATGGGATTTAGCCTAACTTCTAATCCTGGGTCTATAACAGGTTTTGTATGGAATTTAGTTTCTAATATACGTGCAATTTCCCTTTCCATCTTACCAGTAGATAAACCCGCCATGTTACTTGAATGACCTGTTTGACTGGATATGGCGTGATTGGCCTCATCCATGTATTCCAGTATCATGGACACCAATATGTTCCTTTCATAATTTAGAGAGTCAATCTTACAGATGAGATGATACCCTCATATTTGAGAATTGGTAGTTATAGAGTTCCAATCATGAATCATTGACATAGTCACTTACAGGTATGTTGGTTTACCACGCTTGGCCAATCCATTTAAAATGATTAGCTTTTGAGTTCGTTATATGGCAGCGTTCACCTGAAATCATACAGTTTTGAAGTCTTGAATGAGTGACACAGGGTGATTCCGACCAACCATCACCGGCCCCACGAGTGTTTGATTTGACATATTGAAACATGTGACATTGGGGCTTTGGCGAAAGTGGTTTCAGGAAAACCGCCTTTCACTCCGATGTTTCTCTAGAGGTGTCACACATCCATTTTAAAAACCACAATGTTTTTCCCTGGTCCGCCCTTACATGGTTAAGTCCCGTGCAAGTTCACCGCCCGATATGGCCTTCAGCCGTTGATCTGGTCCATTTTACAATCAACGGTCTGTCGAGTTATGCCTTTTGTGCCTCCCCTATATTTTTCCATACGCCACCATATATGTCCTGATCCTCTAAATTATCAATTCTCCAAACTATCATGCTTTCGGGACGATGTAGCTCTTGCTAAATTTCTGAGACTTGGATCCTGTCTGAAAATTGTTATGGTGATAACACAAGGTACACCATATTCTTCTTCTCTCTTACTTGATTGATTGATTTAGATATATAGGGATGTTATAAACCATTTGTTAACTTCTATATTTGGACCAAATATAGGGGTATTGGTTCAAAGGGGATCTTAGCTTGTTCGCAGGGCAAGATTTCTCACAACATAAAAATGGCGACTCCATTGGGGATGAAATTTGACTAGTTTTTCCTTTGTTTCATCCTGAATCCTTTCTTGTGATTAGATATTGCATGTTTGATTATTTTTTTTGATATATCTACCCTTCCCTCTTCCTCTTTGAAGAGTTTACAAATCCATTGACTGAGTCTCTGATGAGTTTGAGCTTGTGGAAGCCATTTTTGAGCTTTTTCAGAAACTGCCACTCCCTTGCAGTTCACACCAAGGCACCACTGCTTGAATGAAACTCCCTAAGCCTTTTGGAGGGTTCCATGGTATTATTTTCCTTTGGTAATAGGGGTGTCGATTTCCTTTTTTAGGCGTTTTGTCTTGGTTCTACCCTATTTTTCTCAATCCGTGTTTGAGATAATTTTATCCTAGAGTCTCCTAGATTATCTTTGAATTTGTTTGGATTGAGAATTTGACATTTCTCACTCATTTTCATTTCCTTCTTTGAGTTTGAAAATATCTCCTAGTTATGGTCCCCTTAGGTTAACGATATCCCTTGGTTCATCCTACCTTTCGGTTCTTTGATCTTCATCTCACAAATTTTTCAGATTTCTTGATTGTTTAGGAGTTTTCATCAACTAGAGTTTGCAAAGGTTGTTTGGTTTTGAGTCCTTTTTGTCTTCTTTGAAACATCTCACTTTATGATGATTAAGAATCTCTTGTTTGCCACAACCCATCCTTGAATATTGTTTTTTTCTGCTCATGATTTGAGGAGTTTCATGAGTGTTTGTATTATTTCTCTTTTGTATATTTGAGTCCTTGATTGATGAGTTATCTCACACTTGTTTTCTTTCAGTTCCCGTCATTTTTAGTGCACGTTGTTTGATTGATTTTTTTCCTCGTTTTTCTTTGTGTCAAACATAGATTTATTTCATTTCATTTGGAGGATTAAGAAGCAAAAATGTTTGCATATATCCTTTCATACATAATCAAACAAATAATTTTTTGCATTCTTTAGGAAATCTGTTTTGGTACACGTTTGGAGAAAGAGCTAGTTTTTCATGTGCATTTTGGTTTTCAAATTTTTTTTCTTAGTAGTTTGGCATCATCTTGATCCAAAAATTGGAAGTTACATAGTTTTGAGTGTTTTCTTGTGTTAAGAAGAATGAATTGCATCTCATTCTCTTGCATTCTATTGGAGTCAAGTATTTCTCATGTCATCATTTTCATATCCATGAACCTACTAAGTAAAATCCATTAAAGTCAACCACGTGCTAATAAGTTCTGTGATTGTGCAATCTATACTTTCCCAAAGCCCAAGGCAAGTGAAACAAGATTGGCATAACACGGGGGTGACCTTTCACTGTCACCTTAATGGGAAACCCATTTCTATTTAGGAGTAGGGTAAGACTACCCCAAGGGAGACGTCACTAGTGACCTAAAGGGATGGTGAAACTAAATCAAGGATGAAAAGGTAACCCCCCTCTCACTAGTCACTCAAGTCAAAAGGTACTGCTGAGTTTATTTCTTAAGAGATTAATAAAATGTAATGGATGAAGTGTACTTGACGGTAACAAGACAACAAGAAAACATATGGCAGTTTCAAGTCAAAATGATATTAGTGCTTCAATAAGACAACAAACCAATGATGTAAATGCTAGATGACATAAAATTGCAACAATAGGAAAGTTTTACAACAAAAATTAGTAATTTGTAACAGTTGCAAGAAATATTCTTCATAAATGCTCTAAAAGACAATGAAAATATATAATTTAGGGTATAGAATGATGGTAACTTGTCATGAAAAAATTCTGAAGTGATTATCTAGCAATAAATGTTGTGTATGAATAAATTTCACTGCTTTACTATGGTTGTAGCAGACAATTATAACAACGACGATAAAGTTAGTTTTCTAGGCTAAGTTAGTGTTATTTTTAGTATGTAAAATCTTGAGAGTTTAAGTTTCAAATGTTTGTTTGATAAACCAATCAAAGAGACATGAGACTAGTGCCTTTAAGGGTTATGGAGTCAAACGTTTCAGCACAAATTACTTGGAGAAACAATAATAATAATATTTGTCTAAGAAGATAAAGTGGATCTTAGATGAGTAGCACCTTAAGTCCTCTAAGAATTTTTTTTTTGGGAGGTGAGCTAGAGTGTAGGCACTTCTAAGCCCTAGCACCTTCCTCCTCCTTAGAATATTGAAAGATATAAAGTGCAGCAACAAATAGACAATAGCTTCTAAAGTGCTAGCACTTTAGGGATTTAGAAGTTTGTCCAGGTCAAATAACCTTAGTAAAGTCTAGAAAATGAAGAGAAAAGAAGTAGCACCTTAATCCATTTACTCCTAGGGTTTTGCAAGCAAGCAATTTCTAATATTTAACACGAATAAGAAAAAATACCATAACCATTTAAAATGAAATGAAAATTGCAGATTTACTTATTTCACCAAGAATAATCAAGCAATAAAACCCTAGATTTCCAAGTAACTTCACCAAACAAACGATCCAAGTTGCAAAAGTTAGCCTCCAAAACAAGTGTTCCTCACAATTTCAGTCATAAAACCCTAAAAATGGTGCTAATTTCATTCCTCTCTCTTTATTGGGAGAGATATGATGAAAATGAATGTCATTTTTGTATATTTATACCAAAATATGGCCTAAAATTAAATTTATTTTAAAATACAGGGCTGACCTCAACAATTCTGCCCTTAATTTACAAATTAAATAAATTTACATAAAATAACCCTAAAAAAGGTGATGTCAACCCTCCTAGGGTGGAATTAGGTCTCCTTAAGGGGATGTTAAGCTGCAAGAACATGATGCTATGCCTCAAAAGGCCTTAATATTTTTCCACACGTGCTACCATCATCTTCAAGGAATCCTATCATCCTAGACTACAAGGATGATGTATCAACCTCCAAATTGTAGCGTCCTAGTGCATGGAGGGAGGAATACCCCCCCTAGGTCTACTAGAGTGCCTCCAAAGGAAATGAACTCTTCTTGTATCATGCAAGTTGGTCATAACTGTCAAGCCCCAAGCTCGGGGTCTCAACATCCATCCCTGGATCAAGCCCTCATGAAGGTCTGAATCGGTCATCTCCTCATGAATACCTATCCATCGAGTGAGGTCTTGCAAATAAAAATAGGAACGCCCTCCATGGGTCCATGAGTCACAAGTATCATAGAAATTAAATCACATCCAATAATTAAACCACCCGAACATGTGCATCAAACCCCCCTAAACCAAATAAATGCTCACAGACATTATACAACTTTCCAAATTTAGGTTTGGGAAGTATCTCAGGATGTCCTATTGGGTTAATCCCCCTTAATTATAGGGTGTTTCCTAGGTGGATACTAATACAAGTGATGAAAATGTATGAGGTGGCATGGGGTAAACCTTTGGGCATGGGGTGCATGTGATAACAGGGAAATGTAGAGTCTTACCTGTGGGCACCTTTGTGGAGGGTGAGTTGTATCGTGTCATGAATGGAATTTTTTCTTATCCCATTCATTGAAATTTATTCTTATCTTTATTTCTTTTGATCTTTTCTTTTGTGATACAATGGAATATTTGAGGGCCATTGTCCTGGCTTGGTGACCATAGGTGACAATTTTAACCACAAAACATTTCACGAAAATGAGAAGGTTGGATCGTAATGAGACCCCCTTTCTCTTGGCTATGCTACCAAGAGACACTACCTTGGCTTGGTGACCAGATAGGTGGTAATCTCATACCGCTACATTTCCATGGTCATAATAGGTCGTCTCATGATGAGACCTCCTATCCATCAACTAATACCTTGAGTGTTTATGTTATCTTGTGGGTCACCTTTTCTTACTAAGAATATTTCCATTTCTTTCTCGAGGATCCATGGCTGAAGAATATTGAAGGTTTAAAAATTGGATTTTAACTCTTGCTAGCTAGTTTTAACCTCTAGGCCTTTATCCCCTTCTTCCCATGAGGTAAGTTACAACCCTTCCTAGTGTATCCAATCCCAATTCCAAAAAGATGGGGAGATGGAAGGAATAAAGACATAAATTGGTAATTATGGAGGGGGGAATATGATGACTCTTCAAAGATCCACCCAGTAGAAACCCATCCTAAAGGGAAATCAACTTGCTAGGGAACAGTGTCACCCTCGCAGGTTTAACCAAGGAAAATAACATAATTTCCAATAAAACTTCATGAAATGAAGAAGGAATCAATACAACATGTTCAAGTGCTTCAAATGTTGTAGTGATACATACCATAATACTCGAACTTATTACCTCATGGAGAAAGACCCACTGCCACTTTAGGAACATGCTAGTTTGATGGATGTTGTTGCTAGTGATATGTGCACTGTACTTGAAGAAAAGAGGGGCCCTTTGGGGCTATGCTTAGTTCATTTGAATCTCGAAAATCCATTTCTAGAACCTGTGGGCCTCGGGACATGATATCCTTAGGTATCCCTAGGCTAGGGGATAACATTTGGTTCCAACTCAGGGACATGTTCTCACTGTAGAGCACACGAGAACCTCAACATATCTGGTATGACATGTGCCTGCTAAATCTCAACAATATATATTAGTAACATCTAGGGTGGTGATACCACCCCTTGTCCATACATGATATAAAAATTGAAATAAAACAAATTCTAATCATGAGCATACAGATATACAAGTGAGACAAGACAATAAAATACAACTACAAGTATGCTAACATGATATGCAATGGTATGTAAAATGGGTGAAAATGCCTACCTACCTCTACTTACATGTTGGTTTAATGTTAGGTGTAGTCATATAACCAGTGAAACCATCCCAACAATATCTCATAACATATGCCTCTATGCTTCATCATAAACCAAAACAGTGATAAGTTAAGAAGAAAAATAACATGAGTTAGAGCATGTATCATATCATAGGAAACCATAAAGTCTATCGCATGGATGTGGGAAGGAGGGATCATGAAAATTCAAAGAATCAAAAGACTGATACAAAGAGTATGAAGGTTGGCTAGCTTGGACATTATCACATCCTGAGGTCTGATAAGGGACTAGAAAGAACCTAGAGGATGATTGGAAACTTCTTAGGGGAGAGTTGAATGATTGAGATAATAAGATTCTTCTTAAGGCATTCAAACTACCCTTGAATTATAAAATAAGGATCTGCCTTAGAGAAAACTTGGTACAGAGACATGTTCCCCAACTTTATCCTTAGTGGCATAACAAGGTAAAGTAATCAGAGGGAGATGGACAACCTTGTCACAAGTATCATGCTTCAGTCAAGCAACATACTCACCCTTATCAATATCTGATGACAATGGTGGTTGATACTATTCTTCATAGAATAAATCCAAGTGCTCAAAGGAATACTCATCAAAATCCTCAAGGTATGATAATAAATCGTCATGAGAAAATTGCACTAGGTCATCCTTGGGTGTTTGGAAAATATCTGTAACCATACCATCTCCTTGTTACAATTATTTGTAACCTCATACGATAGTTGTAAAGGAAACATTTGGATATGTCCTTCCATATCATAAATGGGATATTTATTAGAACCAACCAAATCCCATTTTCATCTCCCAACATGTATGAAATCATCAATATTATCAACCACAACATTACCTTTATCATAACATGAAGGGTTTAGTACATCCAAGGATTCCCTTCTTCACCCTCTGAATCATAGAATAGGTTATCATCAAAAATTTTAAAAGGAAAATGACTAACCTCATTCTCTTCTTCTTGTGTAGGAGGGATAGGATCATGGATGGCTTAATTAGAGGGAGGAGTACACATTAACACTTCATCATCATGTTTGATATCTTTTGGCTCTCGCTCTTCAACCAGGTCCTCATTATCTTTTGTAGAATCATGAGTAAATTCTTGATATTCCGCATGGGATCGGTAACTTCCTTCATAAATATCTTCTTCTGTATCAAAGGGTTCTTATCATTGATCATGGTATGCACCCCTAATATATTCTACAATCTCAGTGGTGAATCCTTCGTCCTCTAGGGATATTTTGAGATTTTGAAGGGCATCCTCATAAGTCTGTCACTGTGGTTTTGCGAACTCAATAAACCTACTGATGAGATCTATGAAAGATGATATACCCTTTTCTTCACCACAACCCTTGATCCATTCTTATACAAATTATGGCAAGGAAATTATGAACAATTTTATCAGGACATCCTTCCCTTCAAATTCTATTTCACTTATATACTTCAAGAATTCTACAATGTGAGTAATTGGGAGGCCTTCAAATCTTGGAAAATTTTTCAACCATTTTATATCAAAATAATGTGGGTATCCTTGAAAACTTTAAAAATCAATAGATAGATACACTTTCTCCCAAAGCGCCATGATCCCATATCTTGGAAATATCACAAAGTTGAGAGTAAGGTGGCACCTTGGAAAAGTTTAGTGGAGTTTCCATATAACCTCTTAAGGATTATCAAAGGGATTGAGGGAATCACCCTCAGTTGATTCACCGGGTGAGATTTGTAAGATGAAGGATTTGAGGGAAATTCTTACCGAAAAAGTGTCATTAAGGAATATTGACTCAGTGTTCTCTGACAACAATGCCAACAATATTATCGTGCAATCTGTACTTGCCCAAAGCCTAAGGCAAGTGAAGCAATATTGGAGTAACTATTGGAGATACTTCACAGACACCTAGGATTTATTTTTACTAAGGTTTTCCCTATGTTTATTAGTCATTATTCAATCTCCTATAATTTAGGGAGAATATTCCTCTAGGAGAATATTCTCTTCATTTCACACTTCAGTTTGATCAGTTGAGTGGAGTCTAGATGCCACATTGGGATCATCACCATGCAACATTGGGATCATCACCAAATAATGCACATTTTCCTTGGGATCATCACCATACTAGTGAATTACTCACGATTCCATGATCTCCTCCTCACTTCACTCTGTTTCGGTCAATTAACTTAAGACTGAGAGACTAGTTAACTCATAATAGATGACAGTTCACTCCTGTAACTTCCTGAGAGAATTGACTAGGTGGAAGTTTACTCCCATAACTGTTGGTGTGTGACCATATCACTCTAGAACACCACCATGGTGCATTGTATTCTCCTCCATTGTGCGTTAGTTGAGTTATACAGAGTATATCATGTGTAAATTATCATTAATTCATTTGGTTAATGAGAATTCTTCCATTCTTTCTCTCCTGATTCTCTTTTCTCATATTTTCTATGTAAATTGTGTTTGTCATTTTCTATCTAGATATATTCTGTGCAAGTTCAACACATTTGCATGGTATAAGAGTCGACAGACTTCTAGGGAAAATACAGACCGGATTATTTTTGCAGGTACCGAAAATTGAAGACAACGGAAAACTAGAATTTCCAAAATAATTCATTCTTACACTGTACAATTTATTTGCATGGAAGGAGAAGATGATAATGCATATTTTAGGCCAAGGATTATACAATTTAACCATGAAAACAGAGACATAATTCACATCAGCTATAGAAAAATCCAAGTATCTAAATCGAATGGATGAAGCGTTTGGAACTATTTGCAATCTCATTTCTCCTGAAATCCTCTTTCACATATCCTTTTGTAAAACCCCCAATGAAGCCTGGAAAACCATGGAAGTGATTTTTTGAAAACATGAAAAGATGAGGGGACACATGCTTGAGGTGGAATTGCTCACTTTGGATCCAAAAACCTTCGACAATCTCCAATATTTCTTTACCAAATATAAGGATTTGTTGTCGCAACTCAAGGCTTGCGGGGTTGATAAACCTAAGGAGGAGAAACAAATGGTTCGTACCATTCTCTCAAAAATCGGTTCATAATCTCAATGTTTGGATATACATTTCATTCAGTTAGGCTTGCGTCTGGAGCCACCTGAATGATGCCCTCTCTGAGGCCTTTATCGATTCTTTGACACAAGAGAATAACAAGCTCATCAATATGGGAAAAATAAAAGGACCAAAGGTGCATGCACTTATTATGAAAGATGGTAGTGGTAATCAATATTAGAAATCTAAAGACAAAGACAAAAGGAAAGCACATGCAAATCCAGAGAAGGAAGGGTACTCAAAACCCTTCAACGATTCCTCTGGATCCAAAGGTTTAAATGGAAGAAAATGGGAGAAATTCACTTACTTCCATAAAGGATTCCATCCAAAATATGAATGTATGCAGAAAAATATAGATCAAATGGCCCAAATACTTCAGAAAAACAACCTTGGAGATCGCATCCTCGAGGGTGCCAAGAAGAAGAAGAAAAAAGATCAGAATCTCAAGAAAGACAATTCTATCCATGCTTTGATTGCCTTCAAATCCTCTCTCGATGCTTGGATCATATATTCAAGGGCATCACACCACATGGTAACCAAAAAAGAAGTATTTTCTTCATTGGATGCATGAAAAGGTCCTCCTATTCAAATGGGGGACAATTCTCCAGTCGAGGTCATTGACAAAGGAAGAATTGAACTCACAAACAAAAGCTTTGAGAATGTGCTACATGTTCCCAAATTTTCCGTCAATATTCTCTACATGTATCATATGAAAAAATCCATCACTAGAAAGAGAGTCATATTCATAATTGACGTAGTTGATATCTATAACATGCAAACCAATTCCAGGGTTTCCACCGGTGAGGTAAATCATCAATCTAGACTCTACACATTTTTTGAATTTATTGAACTAGATTTTTCATTACTTCTTACCCATGTTGATGAAAGTAGTAGGATATGGCACAAAAGGTTCGGGCATTTAAATTTCAGATATATGCAATATATTAGAAAGAAGGGAATGGTTGATGGTCTACCTGACATCCACTTCTCCAAAGGACTTTGTGAGGGATGTGTTCTTGGAAACACCCTCAAAGGAAAGAATCATAAGGATTCCTCTCCTTTAGATATGATCCATAGTGACCTCATGGGCCGTGTTAGCACTAGGAATCACCTTCAAAATGGATGGAAGGCAAGGCTAGTACTCATAAGGTTATATGTAAATGTAAAAGAGTTTTTTAAGGGGTCAAATGGATAAGACTCAAGATGATAATGTTCTAACTTAGAAATCTGGGCTAGCATGCACGAGAAATCGAGGTCTTGAATAACTTCAATCAGTAAGTGGGAGTAAATGTGAACAGAGGGAAGAATTCAGTGAGAGGAATGTAGAGGTTGTTGTAAACACCAGGTCTACAGACAACCTAAGGAAGAAAAACTCTAACACAAGATCTTCTTGAGGTCAAAGTTTAAGGACACTAAAGAAACATCATAATAATATTATAATCAAGCATACATCATAATATCACCAAAAAAATTCATGTGAATCATTCAAGCATGAATACTTCAGCATCAGAAGAAAGTAAGCTGGAATAAGAAAGTTGATTTCTATTAACCAAGATGTCTCAAATCAAGTACATAAACAGATCACAGTAACTTCATCAAAATATTATAGTATAAGGGAGCCTAGCTCAACCATTCGAACCTACTGAAGCATTTCATCCATATATTTATAACAAAAAAGAGAGGCAACAACTGGAGGTGCAAGCTAGCCTTCCTCCCATGAAAATATCCTAGTAGTTATTTCATCTAACAGCTTAAACTACAACTATGCTATAAAAATGGAAAATGTTGGCCACTGATCCAACCAACTTTGAACTAACTTGATCTTCTGATGATGCACATCTCCATATGTGCCAAGTGTCCTTTAGATGCTTGTAACTGTCATCATTCTATCAATTTCTATCTTTTTCTATCTTCCACATCATTAGCCATTCACTAAGATGATAATCCCCCCCCCTATATTCCTGGTACCTGTTGGTAGCGAGCTTCCGTAGTGCAACCTCCAAAATAGGCATGTTGAATGGGTAGCGCCAAGCCATGTATACCTCTGTGTAGAATTCAGTAGCTGCAAAAATTTTAGTAGCGTGAACCTGTGTGCCTCTGTGTAGAACTCAGTCTCTGCCAGAATTTTGGTAGCACCATCCCGTGTGCCTCTGTGTAGAATTCTCTCTTTGCCATAATTTTGGTTGTGCCATCATGTTTGTCTACGTGCAATTCGATAACACCCAACTAACTTCACAACACCATCCTTTCAATGCTGATAGTTTTGGTAGCAACCCTAGGAAATTAGTAGCGTTATCGATACATCATTCTTAGGAAATTAGGTAGCATTATAGAAAGCATACATATAGAACTTTGAAAATTAGACAATTTCGTAGCACTAAAGCGCTACAAAATGTCTGCGCTACTAGTGTCAAAAAGATTAACTCTTTGCAGATCACCAAAACTCTGAACAATATGCATTTAGAAACTAGTATAGGCTGTAAAGGTGGCAGAGGAAGTATTTCCTTAATTACATATTCTTGCTAAAAGGGGCCATATACAAAAATGAAATTCACCTCTCACGAATTACTTCATCAACATGACACTCCTTCTTGTGGAAGGAGGACTTCCCTTTGGAAAAACAACATGCTTCCCTTTAGCAGTAGTAGGATTCTTCATTGGAACTATGCTTTCTTTGGCTGTTGGCTTCTCTTGTTCAATAGCAGCTTCAATAAACAAATCCAAGTTTATTTGAGCCATATCGTCTTGGAAATGTTGCAACTCTGCTTTGATCTTTTTGTTCTGAGACTGAAAGTCTCTGTTCTGCCCATAAAGGTTTTTGAGCTTCCTATGAAGAGGCTGGGCCTTTCTTGCTGCAAACCTTTCTAAATCAAGAGTGTGGTTGTAGCCATCCATGAGTTCTTTCATATTAACCTTGTTAGACATGGCTTCTTCTTTCAAATGAGCCACCTCCTTCCTAGAATCCCTGAGTTTCCTGATTAATATTTTGAATGTCTGGCTGCTAGGTGGAGTAGTGATGTGAACAATCTCAGCAGGATTTTTCATGGTTTCCTCTTCCTGCTGCATAGGAATTACTTTGTCTATCTCAACATGCTTCTTGATGCCTTTGCCTTTATATTTCTTCTTATGTACATGGATTTCTTCTTTCTTCTCCACATAGGGGTTTTCTTCTTTCTTATCCATAGGCTTTTCAATGCCTTGGCCCTTATTTTTATTCTTCTGAAGGATAGAGACTTTTGTTAGGGCTTGTTCTTTAACAACCTCTTTAAGAGATGATGATCTTGTGAAAGGCCTTATGACCTTGATGTTGGCTTCTAAAGGAGATGAGGAGAAGTGTAGCTTCTTCCCTTTCTTTGATGTAGTTTTAGTAGAAGAAGGGGATTCTTCTAACTTTGGTGGAGGAGGGGGTGAAAGGTCTCTCTGTGGAGAATGATAAGCCTCCTCCTCAGTTATTGTAACCTCCTTGATGGCCTCTTGATATTGAACAAGAACTCTGCTCTTTCTCTTCTTGTTAGTACCTTCTTTAGCAACACTGGTGGATGGTAAAGGGATTTCTATCTGCGACTGAGGAGTAGCTACTATATCCAACTTCATGTGAGAAGCAATAATGAAATGTTCCCATGAGATATCCTTCTTACCCAGCTCTTCAGAAACCAACATTCTAATCAACCCAAAATGAAATATGCTAGTATCCACAACCTTAGACTTGGATTGAACCATGTTTGACATCTTGCTTATGCTCCTTAGAATATAGTAGGGAATGTTCATTTCCATTTTGCTAGTAAAATGCAACAGAAGCCTTATATGGTACTGGTATAGTGTATTGAACCTCCCTTCACACGTAAAGTACCTCTGAATGATCTTCAATATTTTATCAAACTGCTCAATCAAATGATTTCTTGGCACAACTTTAGAAAGATTATCATCTTGATATTCAGGCTTGAGGAAATATTTGGCATAGGCTACATCTAAGGCCATGGATTTAAACCAGTTCTCACTAGTGATAGGGATTCCTGTAGCAACTGAAATAGAGGTCTCAGACACCTCAAATTCTATGTCCCCTACCTTGGTCTTCAAGCCATCAAAATGCAAGGAAAACTACCTTGTCACCTCAGGATAACCTCTTTGCATATTTTGGCAAAAAGAGAGGCATCCCACCCTTTGAAAAACTTCTCTAGCCATTGGCTCGACCTCAAATAGATGCATGTCTACAGGCTCAGTTCTAACCACATTGCCTCCCTTGAGTGACTTCTTCTTCTGAGGAGTATCCATAGTTTAGGATAAGAGTTTTAGGGCTATGGAGTGGTGATAACCAGGAGGATTTAAAAAGTCAAAGCTCAAGTGGAGAAGGCTGCCCCTTTACAAGAATTTCCCTTAATCCAGATTGGTTGCTAGTTAGCTAAAACTGGCTATAGAAATCTCTCCCTTGAATGTGTGCAGGTATGAACACTGAGAAAAATATATGTTGAAGGGATACCCTATAATGGTCTTTGAAAAATGGGTTGAAACAACCTGATTCAACTTTCATAAGAGGTAGGGGAGAAAAAATTTAGTTTGAGTGTTAATGTTTAAGCCATTATTATCGATTTTTGCATTTCATTAGATAACAATAGCATAATCCAAGATCACTGAGAAATACACAATCACAAGAGACACAACATTTATCTTGGGAAACCCTCTAGGGGGAGAAAACCCAACAAAACTTCCTTAATATAGATAGCCAATACAATACCAAGAGATCTCTATGCTAAAAGAGAAAGTCCTCTCCAAGATATGCGCCATTCTCTCTCTCCTTTGTCGGTAACAGATCAAAAGTTTTCTCTCAAACTGAGCAAGTGAGTTGTGTCTAAGTGAGATGATAGCCTCCTTTATTTATACAAGACTGGCACATGTGAAGTGTCTCTTCACTGGCAGGGCCAAATTCTCCAACTGGGTGGGTAAACCCACCTTTATTATATTTCTGGGTCTCTTTATTAACTGTTGGGGACGACTTATTATTCTGCCTATTATAATTGTCTTTTGACCAATCCTCAAAAGGGGATTTGGTCCTATTACAATAACCAACATGATCAATCCACAATGGGGATTGATCCTATGAATAATATATTGATACAGGCATGCGCCACCCACCCAGGGCACGTCCGCTCCCACAGGACCTTCTTCTTCTCGACCCGAAGAACTCAAAGGTTCTTCTACTTCCCTTTCGGGAAATCTGCACCCACAGTAATCTTCCTCCGAGGTCAGCTAAATCTCTCTATCTCACGAGTTCGTGACTCAAAGCCTCCAACTCTTCCTTTCAAATCCTGCGAGACCCGATCTGGCGATACAGGTATAGCTCCTTCCACATGCAACCGTGGTCTAGGCTTAATGTTAGCGCCTCTCGCGGTTTCGCGACCTCGCAACCTCGCGACCTTGCCGGTTGTACCGTCGAGTTTTCACCTCCTAGTTCACGAGTCCCCGAGATGCGTGGTCCCACCTTATACTTTGCCATGCGTCCAAAAGAATCTCGACTCCTCGACCCTTCGCGACTCGGCATCCACACGAGTCTCGGTTCCTTGGCACTTCGCGACTCACGAATCCTTTGTGCCACCTGTATTCCACTCGCGCTCCGCTATGGCCCACACTGCTCCAGCTGTCAGGATATCACTATCTCGCAACCTCGTGATCCCCGTGCCCAAATTATTGAACCTTTTCTTGTGAGGTCCTGAGACACGATCCCTCGCATAGATCCAACGGTCCTCCTGTGTTCCGGATCCAACGGTTATCCTTCTCTCACTACCTCACGTCCTCACGAATTTGAGTAGCCAATATTTGAACTCTCAACCTGCGAACTCGGGAGTTCGAGAGATCCCTCGATCTCTCGCCACATGTCCTCCTCAGATGGATGGCTACGATCCTCTCGCCACTTCGTCGCCTCGCGACCTCACGTCTCGCGACTTTGCACAATTACCCTGCGAACTCCCGAGTTCGCGAGATCTCATGATCTCTTGCGACCTGTCCCTGCATATAGATGGCTACAAATCTCTCGTCGCTTTGCGTCCTCGCACCTCGCAACTTTGAACACCCAATACTTGGGCTTTCACTCTGTGAAATCCCGAGTTCACGAGATCACCGATCTCTGCCACCTGTTCCTTCAGATGGACGGATCCTAATCTCTCGCCGCTTCACGTCCTCGCGCCTTGCGACTTTGAATGCCCAATTCTTGGACTTTCACCTTGCGAACTCCCGAGTTCGCGAGATCACCGATCTCTGCCACCTGTTCCTTCAGATGGATGGCTACCAATCTCTCACCGCTTCGCGTCCTCGCCGTAACTTCCTTGTACCTCTGCAAGATCTAACGATCCTCGGAATCTCGCGAAATCTCTTCAGAAGATTTCGACCGTCCGTTCACCTCCTTGTATAATCCACGAGATGAAAAGGGTATCTCTCTCTCTCTTTACGAGATTCTTTCGCCACCCTGCGACGTTTCTTGCTACTTCAGTCGCACTTGTTTACAATGATCTTCAGTGACTCAGAGACCTGTCCTTCCTGAGCTTTTCCAAATTACTTCGACCTCAACGAGGTTCTTTGCACGCACTCCTTGCGGCAAGCCCACGAACACTTCAACTGTTCGAGCTTCTTGACTCTGCGTATGCCCGTAGCAGTAGTCCTTCAACGCTTCTGCTCAGTTTCACGATTGATGATTTCTCCCTTAGCCTGCGCACTCCTTGCACGACTCTAACAACCCGCTTTCACTTCTGAGAGCTTTGGGAACAAGAGTTAACTCTCTGAGCCTTCTGTCTACGCACTCCTTGCGGACGACTCCAACTGCACTCCTTGCAGGAATCCTTGCTCAAGAGAGAAACAATTATAATTCCCCTTACTTCCTCTCAGATTTCGATCTTAACACATGAAATCATACACACAACATGATAATAATGCATAACAGGAAGTAATATTCATAAGCAGAGCATTCAACACACATACACAGAGAATAACACAACAACCATGAATCTGAATCAACTTCTTCTATTAATTCAAGATCTGTACATGGTTGTTCTTCTACAGTTTTCTACTATTCTCCTATGCTCTGGATTCTTCTTCCTTCCTGTTTCTCTCTCTCTAATGTTACAATGGTACAAATGAGGGTGTCTATAATCGGTTTTCCCTCTTCCTTCTAGAACTATCTAATCTAAGAATTCAATTCTATCTACATGCAACTACTACTATAAATGCCTCTGTCTATCTCAGACGAGAGCGTATGGCTCGAGGTCTGATTACATTTTTACCAAGGCACCTAAATTAAATGATCTCATTTATATTCAACGCATCAACTTCAAGAGAAAAATTTAAAAATTCAAAAAAACTTGTGTTGGACGTCTTCCAGCTGGCTTCTGCTTCCATGTTGGTTTTTCTTGTCGCGAGGGATGCTCCTGCATCATATATCAATAATAATAAGAATACTCTTTGTAGTTACAATATTTCAACACTCCCCCTTAACAAGAAGGGTATTCTTCAGCAACATCATGCGAGAGAGAGAGAGGACAACATCATCAACAACATCAGGTGGGAGGACAACATCATCAATATCATCTTGGCTAGCGTATCTATAAATCATTAGAAGTTTTCTTCATTGACAACATCATCATTCTCAAAGGAATTCCATCCTCATCTGCATCAATATGTATTAGTATAAAAACTGATATATCATCATCATCACAACACAAGGATGTCTCATCATAATACAAGACTGGCTTTACGTCACAACTGTCAAGATGGAAGCTCAGTACTTGTCTCATCTCATCATCTTTCTTTATGTCACAACACTCAAGCTGGAAGCAAGATACTCGTCCTTCTTTACATCACAACCATCAGGTTGGAAGAAGGATACTAGACTGGCTTTACGTCACAACTATCCAGTTGGAAGCTCAGTGCTAGTCTCATCATACCATTTTGCTTTACGTTTGACAACTCAGTCAGAAGCAAGGAACATCTCATCTTGCTTTATGTCTGACACTGGGTTAGAAGAAAGAAACATCTCATCTTGCTTTACATTTGACAACTGGGTCAGAAGCAAGGAACATCTCATCTTGCTTTACGTTTGACAACTAGGTCAGAAGCAAGGAACATCTCATCTTTCTTTACATCTGACAACTAGGTCAGAAGTAAGGAACATCTCATATTGCTCTATGTCTGAAAACTTGGTCAGAAGCAAGGAACATCTCATCTTTCTTTACGTCTGACAACTGGGTCAGAATCAAGGAACATCTCATCTTGCTTTATGTCTGACAACTAGGTTAGAAGCAAGGAACATCTCATCTTGCTTTACGTCTGACAATTGGGTCAGAAGCAAGGAACATGTCATCTTGCTTTACGTCTGACAACTAGGTTAGAAGCAAGGAACATCTCATATTGCTTTACGTCTGACAACTAGGTCAGAAGAAAGGAACACATCACATCTTGCTTTATGTCTGATAGCTAGGTCAGAAGCAAGGAAAATCTTGCTTTACGTATGAAAACTAGGTCATAAGCAAGGAACACATCACATCTACTCCCCCTTTCAAGGAAGGTCCTTTCGGACTATGCTAAGCTTATCTCGGAAGTACTCAAACTTTACAAGAGATAGAGGCTTGGTCAACACGTCAGCAACCTGTTCATCCGTGCTAATGTACTAGAGCTTCAAGGCTCCTCTATGTACCATGTCACGGATGTAATGATAGCGGATCTCTATGTGCTTCGACCTGTCGTGGAATACAAGATTCTCTGTCATCTTTATGTAGCTCTGGTTATCACATAGAATCATGGTTTCTCTCATCTCCAAGTCAAATAGGTCGGTTAGCAACTTTCGAAGCCATATAGCTTCGTAGCTAGCAGAACATGCAACAATGTATTCTGCTTCCACTGTGCTGAGAGCAACACTAGATTTCTTCCTACTCTGCCATGAGATCATTGTTGATCCCAAACTAAAACAACATCCTGAAGTGCTTTTCCTGTCTGAAACACTTCCTGCCCAATCTGCATCAACATATCTACTCAATGTGAAATTATGATCTCCATCATAGCTGAGACCATAATCTATTGTACCTTTGAGGTACCTCATCACATGTTTTACAGCCACTAAGTGAATGCGTCTGGGTTCTACCAGAAACTGACTCAAGGTGTTCATGGCAAATAAAATGTCTGGTCTGGTGTTCATCATGTACATCAACGATCCAATAATCCGTCTATACAGTGTGGCATCAATAAATTCTGATGACCTGTCGACCAGTAGCTTCAGCTTCGCTTCCACGGGTGTATTCATGGGATTGCATTCTAGCATGTCGAATCTCTTTAAGACTTCGACTATGTACTTCCCTTGGTTAAGGAAGATCCTCTCAGGAATCTGCCATACCTCAAGACCTAAGAAGTAATGCATTAGGCCGAGGTCTTTCATTTCAAATTTCGAGGCAAGTCTCTTTTTACATTCAACGATGAGCTTTTCTTCTCCAGTTAAGAATAAGTCATCCACATATAGCAATAAGATTACTGGCTCATTATTCATAATTTTGAGGTAGATATTTGAGTCTGCTTTACTCTTGGTAAAGCCTAAGCTCGTCAAGAAATTGTCTATATGGCCATACCAAGCTCTAGGAGCTTGCTTCAATCCGTATAAGGCTTTCTTCAATATGCAGACATGACACTTCCTGTCTTCAACCTCAAATCCTTGAGGTTGCTCTATATACACTTCCTCTTCGATGACACTGTTTAGGAAAGTTGTTTTCACGTCCATCTGGTGCAGCTTCCACTTCATCTTAGCTGCAAGAGCTATGATGGTCTTGATCGAAGTGTATCTAGCCACATGAGCGAATGTCTCTTCATAGTTAATGCCTTCCTTCTGGGAAAAGCCACGAGCGACAAATATTTCTTTATACTTCTCAATACTTCGATCAACAACATGTTTTATTTTGAAGCGCCATCTGGAGGATACCCCACCTTTATTCTTTGGTCTGGGAACTATTTCCCATACTTCTTTCTTCATTATGGATTGGTATTCCTCTGTCATGGCATCTGCCCATTATTTCCTGTGAATGGTTTCTTCAAAACAGGTAGGATCCTCTTCTAGGAGGTCACACATCAAAGCCGTATAACTGGAGAATGGATTTGTTCTTTTCACCTGTCTCGTGGTTCCTTGGGGAACACTGTACTTCTCTCCATCTTGAATAAGATCTCTAGCCTAGGCTGGATTTATTTTATGGAGGATCGTCATCTGAGGAGATTCTTTCACTTCTACTATATCATGGTCTTCTAGAAGTTCCTCACCAGGGGAAGTTACAACTTCCCTCTCTGGTTCTACAGCTCTGGGAACCTCCCTCATTGCAGTATTGGGGATTGCGGGTTCCTCTTCATATACCTCTTCAAGCTGGCATATTTTAGATTTCTTGAGCGATGCATCTTCATCAAAGGTCACATCCCTACTAATCTCAATGTGATGTTGACCTGGTATATAGATTATGAAGGCCTTGGATACCTCACAGTATCTCACAAATATTCCCTTCTTTCCTGAAGGGTCCAGCTTGTTTCTCTTTTCTTTAGGTATATGAATAAACACCAGACAACCAAATATTTTGAGATGGCTTACCTCTGGCTTCTTTCCGGTGAACATCTCTTCCGGTGTCTTGAGCCCAAGTGTACTATGGAATAGTTGGTTCTGCACATAAACATCTTCCATCGTTGCTTCTGCCCATAAGCACATAGGAAGATCTTGATCATGGATCATAGTCTTCACAGCTTCCAGTATGGTTCTATTCTTCCATTCAGCTACACCATTTTGTTGGGGATGATGGAATTGGGCCACACACATATGAGTGGATGAGTTCTAGGACTCCTTCTGTCTTGCTGTCCCACTTCGAAAAAGGGTTCTTGATATTCTTCCCTTGTGCACATCCATTGCATACACCTTTATGGTCACCTTTGAGTTCTGGTAAACCTGTGACCACTTTGCATATGTATGGTAGCGCCTTGTAGTTGATGTGGGCTAATATTCTATGCCAAAGTTCACATGAGTTTTCAATGACATGGGTCATAGTAGCCTCTGAGTGACCCTTTAATTTATAAAAGCCATTTTCTTCATTGCCAATGACGATTGCTTCATTTAAGGTTTCTCCCTTAGCCCACATAATAACTTCTCCATCTATAAGGCGACTCTGAATCCTTTCTTCTCTAAATCTGAAATGGAGAGTAGGTGTTTCTTCAAGCCTGGTACATATAGTAAGTCCTTCATTTTTAGTGAATTCCCTGAATTCAGTTTATGGTTTGATTCTCCCACTCCCTTGATGGAGTACTGATAATCATCACTAAGTGTCACTTTCTGAGAAAAATTCTTCTTTGAGATACAAGAGAGAATATTTCTTTGTCCCGTCATGTGCTTGGATGCACCACTATCAATGAGCCAAGTGTCCTCTCCAGGTGTTATAGATCCTGAGAGGGCTGAGATCAACACATGGTCTTTGATTTCCTCTCTCATCATCTTTGTGGATGGCTCTTCATCTTCGACTACATGGGCATAAAGCCTCTTTTGTTTTCTCTTGTATTCTTCTCGTATGGTTGGACAAAACTTTGCAATGTGTCCCATCTTATCACAATGATAACATTGTACATATGAGTAGTCTCTTTCCTTTCATTGTTCTTTCTTTTGAAATCTCCTTGGATGAGATTCTTTATGATTGAATTTATTTGATTGTTGAGGCTCTTTATGAGTCTCCTTTTGGAAGTAGGGTTTCTTCCTTCCTCCTTTGGTGTGAGTAGCTAGGGCTTGATCATCATCCTTGGCTATTAACGCTTCCTGATTCGTTACTCTTGTTTCTTCTTGGATGCATTCTTCCCATAGGCTTTCAAACTTCAGTTTCTCCTTTCTGGCACATATCATCTAGATGAAAGCATCCAAAGGTCTTGTGAGACCATTTAGGGCCGTCATTATAAGTTCATCTTTGTCTATGGTATCTCCAATAGCTTCTAGATGTTCTTTGAATTATGAGATTCTTGAGAAATATTCTTGAATCATTTCTCCTTTCTGCATCCTTGTATTCTTCAGTTGGGTTCTGAGATTCATCTTCCAGTTTATGTTCTTTCCTTCATATAATCTGTTCAAGGCATTAAACATTTCTTTTGGGGTCTTCTTAGATGACACATAAGGGATCATATGGTCTTTGATTGAATCCGCAATGATTCTTTTGGCACTTATTGTGTCCTTTTGATGCTTTGCCTTTTCTACAGCATCTTCTGGTTCCGGTAATTCTTCCTTGACGAATATTGCTAGGTCATTCTCTTCAAGAATGAGGCCAATCCTATACTTCTAGGCATGGAAGTTTTCCACTCCTTTTAACTTGTCAACAAGCTTAATGCTCATAGACATCTCTACCTGGAGCTAGGAAAATGACCAAAAAATGAAAGTGCTCAGAATAAAAAAACTGAACTTACCAGGAGATGCGCTTGGATGAGGCGAGCTACCTGGTGTGTTTGGATCTCAGAAAATCCAACTTTTTGCCCTTCAAATCTAATCTGTAGATTTCTGGACTGGTGCTTCTGGTACCTTTGGTACTCTAGTACTTCTGGTACTTCTGGTACTGGTTTTCTGGTATTTCTGGTACTTTGTGAAACTAGGGTTTCACTTTCCAGGAGATCTAGCCACTGAAAAGGTGCGTTGATGATGCCAAATTGATACTTAGGGGAAGGCACAACTTTCTATATAGTTTTAGGGCTGAAAAGATTCACTTTTTAAAAACCCTAATTTGCAGGTACTGCAACAATGACGTTTTTCTCTTGCAAAAGATGCTTCCTTCAGGTTGGCTCTGATCCCATGTTAATGTTTAAGCCATTATTATAGATGTTTTCATTTCATTAGATAACAATAGCATAATCCAAGATCACTGAGAAATACACAATCACAAGAGACACAACATTTATCCTGGGAAACCCTCTAGGGGAAGAAAACCTAGCAAAACTTCCTTAATATAGATAGCCAATACAATGCCAAGAGATCTCTATGCTAAAACAAAAAGTCCTCTCCAAGATATGTGCCACTCTCTCTCTCCTTTGTCGGTAACAGATCATAACTTATCTCTCAAACTGAGCAAGTGAGTTGTGTCTAAGTGAGGCGCTAACCTCCTTTATTTATACAAGACTGGCACGTGTGAAGTGTCTCTTCACTGGCAGGGCCGACTTCTCCAACTGGGTGGGTAAACCCACCTTTATTATATTTCTGGTTCTCTTTATTAACTGCTAGGGCCGACTTCTTATTCTGCCTATTATAATTGTCTTTTGACCAATCCACAAAAGGGGATTTGGTCCTATTACAATAACCGACATGATCAATCCACAATGGGTATTGGTCCTATGAATAATATATCAATAATAATAAGAATACTCTTTTCAGTTACAATATTTAAACATTGAGTAGTGTCTATAGGTAGCACACCGCGCATGCAAAGGATAATGTCTGATAGGATACTGTGAGCCCAGTGGCAATGGAAGGCATATGTATCAAAATCAATAGAGAGGTGGTGAGATCTGCAGGTTTGAATGGAGGGAAAAAAATTGATAGGATGGTGTGAGGAAAGATCTCCTCCAACTATGCAGGGACGATAATTACAAAAAATTCGAGCACTAATTCTCCTTGAAATTGATGTGCAGAGGAGGAAAAACGTGGAATACCCTTGTAATAAATTAGACAGTTCGAGCCCTCAAAAAAATATCACGAAAGAGTCACGAGCAATTCGGCCTCTGAATCCTCCTCAACATCAGATTTGGTAGCACTTCTACCAACTGGTCGGAACTGGTAGTTTGTGCAGCGCAACAATTTGAGTCTTTCAAAATTCAAAAACTGTTATCAGAGCTCATAAATATGAAATCTTGAAAGAATCTTTTAACCTCCCCTGGCAATGAAAATAAGGAAGAGATGACATCAACATCATAATCACAAATCATGGTAGACTATGATGAACAGGGAGTGCGCTATGGAAACTCTTGATGAGTTGGCAGTGCTCCATTTCAAAAAATGATTGGACAATAAGAAAAGGACAAAGGGGACAACAAGGCAAGGCTACGAGGGCATGAGTGAGGAAGATGCCATGTCAAATCAAGATGATTGTGGGGTTAGTCAATCCTAGTGTCAAGTCATGAAGGGAATCAAAAGATGAGTCATTAAAAAATGGTCCTAAGTCAAAAAATTGTGTGAGGATCAAAACATAAGTCATGACTTAAAACTTTATTTATCAAGGAGACCTAAACAAACACACTTTTAAAGGGGACAAGCAAAAAATTAAAATCTAAGGGCTTAAGAAAAGACGAAACTAAAGGCTAAAGACCCAAGGAAACTTAGTGTGATAGAAGACCCTTTTCCACATCCATCAATCAGTAAAGCAAGGTACGTGCTCATTTTTGTTGATGATTTCTCACACTTCACATGGATTTTATTTCTGAGGCAAAAATCAAAGTTGTTTCAACACCTCAAATATTTCAAAGCCCTTGTTGAGACATATTCAGGAAACAAAATAAAATTCCTCCGAATGGATAATGAGGGAGAGTATGTCAACCATGAGATAGAAAATATTTGTCATGAGGTCGGGATTCAGTTTAAACACATGGTTCCTTATACTCCACAACAAAACAGAGTTGTTGAGCGAAAAAATAGATCTCTAAAAGAGATGGCATATTGCTTGCTACATGCAAAGTCACTTCCATAGAGATTATGGGCTGAAGCACTTAAATGTGAAATCTACATCCAAAATATATCTTCCCGTAGATCTATCAAGGATAAGACCCTCTACGAGGCTTGGAGCAGCCTCAAACCGGAAGTGACCCACTTCCATATTTTCGGTTCATGTGCATGGACTGAGATTCCCTCTGAAAAGAGGAAGGCAATTGATCCACAAATCATAAAGTGTATCTTTATTGGATACCCTGATGGTTTGAAGGGATACAAACTCATTGATCTTTCCTTGGACCGACTCATCATTGAGAGAAGTTTCCAATTTGAGGAAAGTGTCTTGCATGTACCTCAGCAGCTGCATGCATACACTTTTTTTCTCCCACCTATTATAGATGATGAACATGGACACGTTGAATCTTCTTTATATGAGGGTTCTGATTCAGAGGATTCAAAGGATTCAAATGATCTAGATACAGAGTCAGTATAGTCAGATGTAGATTCAGTGCATGTAGATGTAGATGCAGAGCCAGAGCAGAGGCCCAAGTGGGCCAAGACTACTCTTTAGGATGCATGAGATCTTCTTGGGGATCCAACTGATACCAGAAGGACTCAATCTAATTTCAAGGAGCTTCCTCTTTCATTCAATGTCGTTGAATTGATGCCACCCATGTATATTTTCTTGGTTCAGTCTTGAGATCCACACTCCTATGGCAAGGATACTGGAAATCCATTTTGGGAATCTTCCATACAGGAGAAGTACAAATCCCTCCTCGAGGACTAGACTTGGGATCTAGTTCCCCTTCCTCTATGAAGGAAACTTTTCAGGTGAAGATGGGTCTATAGGAACAAGAGCACAAAAGATGGACATGTTAGCATATACAAAGCCATACTAGTTTCCAAAGGCTTTCAACGGGTGCACGATATTGACTATGATGAGACCTTCACTCTAGTAGCGAAGATGGACTCCATGTGTTTGGAAGTTTCCATTACGGAAACCAAGGGATGGGAAGTCCATCATATGTATGTGAAGAATGAATTTCTTCATGGAGATCTCTCTAAGTAGATATATATGGAGCATCCCCAAGGATTTGTGCAGGATTCATATTTGGTATGTCGGCTGAAGAAGTCCCTTTATGGCCTCAAACAGGCCCCGAGAGCATGGTATGCCAATATGGACTCCTACTTGTTGTCACAAAACTTTGTACATTGTAATTCAGACCCAAATGTTTACATGCTCATGACGACTGGTTCGCTTCTACTCCTAGTTCTATATATTGATGATTTGTTGATCACCGGTTGCTCGACTTCAGTGATTGCTACAATCAAGAGTATTTTGCATGACATGTTCTTGATGAAGGACATGGGTCCGCTACATTTATTCCTTGGATTCAAGATCAATCAGGATGAATCATGCATCAAAATGTCTTAGGCCAAGTATGCATGAGATCTCCTTGAGATATTTTACATGACATACTACAAATGTACCCCGACTCCTTTCCTATCAGGAGTCAGAATTGAGGATGGTGGGGACACTCAATTGGTTGACAACACACTATAAAGATAACTAGTTGGGATCTTATTGTATCTCACACACTCCATACCAGACCTCTCCTATGCAGTTGGAGCAGTCTCCATGTTCATGCAGGAGCTGCATGAGCTACATTGGAAGGCTGCAAAGCATATCATTCGATACGTATAGGGCACCATCACCTTTGGGATTCGCTATGTAGTAGAAATTACATTGGACCTCATCAAGGTCACTGATTCTGACTAGGCTGGTGATAGCATTGATCACAAGTCCACATATGGTTCCTCACTTAGTATTGGTTCTAGGCCTATTTGTTGGTTGAGAAAGAAGCATACTGATATTTCTCTATCTTCAGTCGAGGCAAAGATCAGAGGGGTAGTTGACATAACCATTCAACCTACGTGGCTACAACATTTTCTCACTGATTTGGGCATTCAGTTTCATCGGTCGATCATCATTTGGTGTGAAAACCATAGCACTCTGAAATTCAATAGAGATCCAGTTTAGAGGAAATGGGCGAAGCACATCGAGATCCACATGCACTACATCAAGGACTTAGTACATGAGGGGATCGTTGACCTGTAGTTATGTCCTTCAGGAAAACAAACTACATACATCTTCACCAGGACCTTCACTGAGAAAAAGTTCCATTCTCTACGCAGACATCTTGGATTGAAGGACACAATTTCCTAACAACTCTCAATTCTTCTATTTACATACATTGTACTTTGAGGGGGGGTTTTCCCATGATATTTTTCCTCTTTCCTCATTTATTTCAGTGCATCTTTTGTATTTGGGTACCTAACATGTCCTCGTTATAGGGACCCATCCTTTATTTTCACCATAGTGATGTTCATGGGGGATGTTGGAGATACTTCACACACACGTATGATTTTTTTCCCCAAGGTTTTCCATATGTTTATTAGTCATTATTCAGTGTCCTATATTTTAGGGAGAATATTCGTCTAGGAAAATATTCTCTTCAGTTCACACTTCAATTTGATCAGTTGAGCGGAGTCTAGATGCCACATTGATATCATCACCATGTAACATTGGGATCATCACCAACTAATGCACATTGTCCTTGGGATCATCACCATAATATCGCATTACTCATGATTCCCTAATATCCTCCTCACTTCACTCTATTTCAGTCAGTTAACTGAATACTAAGAGACTAGTTAACTTAGACTAGGTGGCAGTTCACTCCCATTATTTCTTGAAAGACTAGACTAGGTGGCAGTTTACTCCCGTAACTGCCTGAGAGACTAGACTAGGTGGAAGTTTACTCCCGTAACTGCTAGTGTGTGTCCAGATCACTCTAAACCACCACTATGATGCATTGGATTCTCCTCCAGTGTGCATGATTTGATTTATAAATAATATATCATGTGTAAATGATAATTCATTCATTTGGTTAATGATAATTCTTCCATTCTTTCTCTCCTACTTCTCTTTCCTCATATTTACTCTGTAAATTGTGTATGCCATTTGCTAGCTAGAACTATTCTATGTAGGTTCAACACATTTACAGTAACAAGGGCGTGACCTATCACTGTCACCTTAATAGGAAACCCATTTCTATTTAGGAGTAGGGTAAGACTACCCCAAGGGAGACCTCCCTATTGACCTAAAGGGCTGGTGAAACTAAAGCAAGGATGCTAAGATAAACCCCCTCTCACTAGTCACTCAAGTCAAAAGGTACTACTGAGTTTATGTCTCAAGAGATGAAGAAAATGTAATGGATGAAGTGTAATTGATGGGAACAAGACAACAATCAAACATATGGTAGTTTCAAGTACAAAATGATATTAGTGCTTCTATAAGACAAAAAACTAGTGATGCAAATTCTAATTGCCATAAAATTGTAGCAATAGGAAATTTTTACAACAAAAATTAGTAATTTGAAACAATTGCAAGAAATATTATTCATAAATGCTCTAAAAGACAATGCAAATATATCATTTAGGGTATAGAATGATGGTAACTTGTCATGAACAAATTCTGAAGTGATTAGCTAGCAATAAATGTTGTGTTTGCAGAAATTTCGTTGCTTTACTATGGATGTAGCAGACAATTATAACAACAACGATAAAGTTAGTTTTCTAGGCTAGGTTAGTGTTAGTTTTAGTTAGTAAAATATTGAGAGTTTAAGATTGAAATGTTTGTTTGATCAACCAATCAAAGAGACATGAGATTGGTGCCTTTAAGGGTTATGGAGTCAAAAGTTTTAGCACAAATTACTTGGAGAAACAATAATGATTAAATTTGTCTAAGAAGATAAAGTGGATCTTAGAGGAGTAGCATATTAAGTCCTCTAAGAACCAAAATTTAGGGAGGTGAGCTAGAGAGTAGGCACTTCTATGCCCTAGCGCATTCGTTCTCCTTAGACTATTGAAATATATCAAGCACAACAACAACTAGACAATAGATTCTAAAGTGCTAGCACTTTAGGGATTTAGAAGTTTGTCTAGGTCAAATCACTTTAGTAAAGTCTAGCAAATGAAGAGAAAATAAGTAGCACCATAAGTTCTTTACTTCTAGGGTTTTCCAGGCAAGCAATTTCATAATATTTAACATGAATAAGAAAATATACCATAACCATTTATTATAGAAAATTTTTCTTCACCCCATGCAACTTGCTTGGATGCCCTTTCCATTTCCCTATGCAGACTTGAAGTTCCCTTTTGTACTTAACAGAGCCAAAAAATTATATTTTTCCACATATATGTTCCCTACTAGTTATACAACATGCATATATGCAGGTTTCACCACTGCATCCTGCGTACATCGAGTTTGGTTCTCAAAATTAAATATTGTGTTAGGTTTCCATGTCACGTCATGAGATCCATGATCCTTGACCTTCCATGTTCGACAACACAGGTATTCCAATAGAGGATGAACACCTTCAGTAACCACTCACATAACCAAATCAAATATCAACACACCGATGTTTTCACGTGGTAAAACCCCTACGGGGAAACATCCACGGCCCCAGCCAACGTGGCCACTTGGAGCAGTTTATTAATGCAAATAAAAAGATTACAGAGAGATTTTACAAGAGAGTTTCTCACAATCGATCATTAGCAAATGACCCTCCATGCTCTTTAAATAGATATCATGGACCAATCGGGTGTTAAGCCACAACTCAATGGCTGTTAAGATCGAGGAGAGTATGAACCGTCAGATCACTCTATGTCGGGAACATATCGTGACTGTCGAATTTCCTAACTACAAATGCATACTAATGCATACTAAAGAAACACACTTTTACCTAACGACATATTAGACCAAGTAGATCTTAACTAACTCC
>ML796391.1:275368-339161 GCA_009831015.1 Picea engelmannii
GTAACAAAAGAGAGACTTGAACTCAAGACCTCTTGCTTAATAAGGCAAGTTTTAACCAAATGGTCTAGCAAAACATATTGTAATGTTCAGAAGGAGGATTGGGGGTGTTGTTGTTGAGGATTGGGGGTGTTGTTGTTGTTGTTGTTGTTGTTGTTGAGGATTGGGGGTGTTGTTGTTGTTGTTGGAGATGGCCTTGGAGAGCATGCTCCAAAAAAAACTCTTTTCACACAAGACAAAAATTTCGCTTCTCGATGACAACAAGGGTTAGATCTCGGTTAGCTTACTCGGAAGATGCACCTTTTCCTATTTGTTTCTGATTTGCCGAGCTCGCACAAGGCGCAGGGAAAAGAGAATATGCAGATATAAAAGAGTAGCATCCCGGAAAATAAAAAATACAAACCGAAATAAAATCAAAACTTTGCAGAAATTAAAAAAAATAAATGTGTATTCAGACTTTATACCTTCGGATCTGACTGTAATGGTCATATCTCTGGCAAACAGAAACCTTTTTGAGTGAAACGAAAAGTGTTCCTGAATGAAACGAGTGCTAAGGACGCAATGGAACAGTCCTCTTAGCCCAAAAATGTATTGAAATTCCATAAAATGGAGATGAGGCAACCCGACTTCATGATCTCGATCTACAACAGGAGCGGGTCTTCAAACAGGCTCTGATACCATGTTCGACAACACAGGTATTCCAACAGAGGATGAACACCTTCAGTAACCACTCACATAACCAGATCAAACATCAACACACCGATGTTTTCATGTGGTAAAACCCCTACGGGGAAACATCCACGGCCCCAACCAATGCGACCACTTGGAGCAGTTTATTAATGCAAAGAAAAAGATTACAGAGAGATTTTACAAGAGAGTTTCTCACAATCGATCATCAACAAATGACCCTCCATGCTCTTTAAATAGAGATCATGGACCAATTGGGTGTTAAGCCACATATCAATGCCCATTAAGATCGAGGAGAGTATGAACCGTCGGATCACTCTATGTCGGGAACATATCGTGACCGTCGGATTTCCTAACTACAAATGCATACTAATGCATACTAAAGAAACACACTTTTACCTAACGACATATTATACCAAGTAGATCTTAACTAACTCCTAAGTTTCTAAATATCCTAACATTCCATATACTGGAAACATTCCGACTCAGCCCTTCAATTCCATTTCAAGGCTATAAATTGAGCCATATCCAAGCCATGGAGAGGAGATAATTCAAATTTTGAGAGAAAAGATACTCTGGAGAAATTTTTACTTCACATTGAGTCAATATCCCTTTATCCTTTAAAGTATGAACACATTGTTTAGCTCCCAAGCTCTTCCTTCTTTGATGGAGAACCTCATTGTCTCCTTCATATGAGTTTTCCTTTGGTGGAGGATTGAAGTGGTGGAGGCTCAGCTAGAAGGGACTTAGTTTCTCGGTTCCAAGACGTGCCAACATGGAAGTTTGTTACTTGCATACTTTTGTTGATTATTTTAATAGAAATACTCTTTTCTCGTCCAACTGATATCTTGCAAATATTTGAATTATTATTCAATGGACGTATTTGTCATGCATGTTAATGGATTATGATATTTTATATGATAACATTATATATTATCACCACATGGTTGTGTATCTTGGTTGTTGAGGACAAGTTGTAGGTATAAAACTTTGAGTTGCATGCTCAATGGTGGTCTTGATCGAACGTTCAGACAAGGTAGGATCTTTATCTTATCTTGTTATCATTTTCATTTATATAGCATACTTGGGATTAGAGTTTATTTCTGTAGTCATCCAGTGTGAAAATGCTAAAAAGACAAGATAAAGAGCCTACCTCATCCGGATGTTCGATGAATACCACCGTTGAGCATGCAACTCGAAGCTTTATACCTGCAACTTGTCCTCAAAAACCAAGATACACAAGCATATGGTGATAATATATAATGTTAGCATATAAAATAGCATAATCCATTAAAATACATGAAAAATATGCCCATGGAATAATAATTCAAATATTTGCAAGATATCAATTGGATGAGAAAATAGTATTTCTATTAAAATAATCAACATAAATATACAAGTAACAAAATTTTGTGTCGTCACGTATCAAAATCGAGAAACTAAGTCCCTTATAGTTGGGCCTCCACCACTTCAATCCTCCACCAAAGACAATATCATATAAATGAGACAATGAGGTTCTCCATCAAAGAAGTAAGAGCTTGGGGATGAACAATGTGTTCATACTTTAAAGGATAAGTGGATGCAGACTCAATGTGAAGTGAAAATTTCTCCAAAATATCTTTGGTCTCAATAGTTGAATTCTCTCCTCTCCATGGATTGGATATGGATCAATTTATAGCCTTCAAATGGAATTGAAGGGTCGAGTCAAAACATTTCCAGTATATGGAAGGTCAAGGATCATGGATCTCGTGACGTGACATGGAAATCTGACACACATTTTAATTTTGAGGACCAAACTTGATGTACGTGGGATGTAGTGGTGCAACCTGTGTATACACATGCTGTATAATTAGTAGGGCGTGTGTATGTGGAAAAATATGATTTTTTGGCTCTGGGAAGTACAAAAGGGAACTTAAGTATGCATAGGGAAATGGAAAGGGTATCCAAGAAAGTTGCATGGGGTGAGGAAAATTTATCTATAGCAGATACCCCCTAATGTGTGAGGTTAGAGGAATATTTGCGATGTATGCAATACATTATAATTCCCAGAAGTGGAATAATGGAGACTCGACTGGAAGAACTAGTTACTCATGAAAGTATTACAATCCATAATGACTTTGTACACATGGATTCCAATTTGAATTACACTGCAAATCCATGTGGAAATATACCAAGTAGTTTCTCATGGCCATGGATAGGGAATACAAAGTAGACATATGCCATAGGTTGTCATAGTCATGAACAAGGCCTAGTGGAAAACCAATCTCAAAATCAATCTGAAGATATCTGTATACAATGGAGTACAATCTTATCTCCCATTATCACTGAAGTCATATGGGTAATGGTGCGATGGAAACAACTTAGGAAATATGCTATTGTAAACTGATGTTCCATGTCTTCGACACTATCCACCAAAGGTGCAAGTATACATCATGTGAATAGTGGAGTTGATGTCGAACACAATGTGATTTCTTTTGATTATCGATCATTAAGGTATACCATTAACAAACACGAGACATCCTATCGATAATGAAAGTAGGTATCAAGGAACTGAGTACATTCTTACAAGTGTGAATAAAGGTGTTGAGGTCAAACACATGAAGAATCCAACGATCATGAGACATTGATGTATTCCCAACTATCGATGGCAGGAGAGCTTTCCACTGATGATTGTAAGCCTCTAGGTACTCATAGGACTCTAGGTCTCATTTCTAGAATAAATGAGATGAATTCGATGGAAGGAGACCTACTGAAAGGAGAGCATTAAGGCATCTCTCATCAATCAACACGAGGTACAAAGAAATATCTTGATGATTTTGAGGAACTTGGACGAAGAGGATGTTCATGAACCAACGACCCTGTGCGTCTTTAGCATGCACCAGATGCAAGTATTGCATGAAAACGGCCCTTTGAATAGCATCCCATAAGGAAGACTATCGAAAAAGGCGAGGAAACCACCAATAAGTCTAATGGCATCCAAGACACTATATGAATCCCAATGTGTGAATATATTTGTTGTCGTCGAACACAAGGGAAACCCCCCAAGTCAGTGACCAATGAGGAGATGTCGACTGCTGGGTTCAAGTTTACCTACCTATAATAAAAGTAGGACCAGGGTGCACAATAGGACTACAAATTCATGTAACTATGAGACACACTGAGGGCATGGCCGACATGCAAAGTCAAGAGTTCTTAAAAACGGCCGACAAAATCTTATAGACTTCCTTTGAACAAGAGTATGAGACATATGGAGGACTCCAACATCATAGACTTGATGATGAAACTTTTTAATGCAAGAGGCATCAATCAAAATCTCCATAGGGACTGAAAGAATAACCATTTGGAGGAGTAAATCTAAGTAACGATCTCAGCTTCCTAAGGTCATGCTAAACCCAAAATTTGGATGAAAAGTGGACTCAAAAGTTTTTGCTCTGTTCAAAGGTAACACAACTGCTGCCAATATAAGATAATATTATTTTACCACCTCTTTTTTTTTTTCATAGGTAAATGAATGCTATGATACAAAGGAAGAAACAAGTGTCACGAGTAAGCAACTAGCTCCAAACAGTGGAACATTCCTATTCTCAATGCAAGGAAGTGCATGCGAGGCATGGACACTCAGGGAAATGTTTCTTCTTAGGGTACAGGGTGTCAAGCTGCAAATGATATAAACAAGGTTCTGCTTAGCTAGTGATGCAAATTGTTGAGGTAATAGGCTTATAACAAGAAAGCGGGAACCGAAAATAGGATTAATATTGCAAGCAAGAGGATGAAATGAAATTACAACTTAACTCCAAAGAACTCTTCTACCCAATGTTGACTAGAGTGTTCCTTTTTTGAAATTAGTCTACTTGGTTGAAAAAGGGTTAAACTTACACCAAATAGACATCCTTTCAAATCCATTTAATGAGTGTGAAAGATACAAGTTCAGTTGGAAATATTTTTTCTTTTTTAGAGAGTCGGAAAAGAGCTTAACTAAGACTCGGAGAGATTTTGTTCTAAGCAACATATAATGAGGGAGGCCAAGGATCCCGTGCAAGACTTCTAATGAAATCTCACAACTCAGTAGTAGTTGAAACAAGCTTGGGAGAACCCAAAACTTTCCAAGTTGAGGAGGATAAAATACTTGCAGAGGATCCTTGCAGAGAAGGAAGTTGAGGCTCTACAAGATCATCCCAATCAAAGGGAACCATATTAGGACTTGGAGGGAGCATACTCATAGAGAGTGGAATGCTCCCTTGTGGAGAAGGTACAAAAATGGAAATTCTAAGGACATGGTCGAAAGAAGCATTACCCCCCAAAACAAGAGTGTGATTTACCAAAGATTACATCGACAATGAAACTTCCTTAGAATTTTCACTCTCCAAGAGAAGAGTGGGATCGACCAAACATTTCATAATAATGACCACTTCTCCAACCATTGGTTGAAAATGATGTGAGACAACATGGTCACGAGATGTATCACTCCTCAAAACAAGAGTGATGTTGGTCGAAGATTGCATCGACATGACCGTTGGTTGAACAAGATGAGAGACAACATGGTAAATAGATGTATCACCCTCTAAAACAAGAGTGGTGTTGATCGAAGATTGCATTGGTACGATTTTTGTATCAACCAAAGAAGGTTGGGAAATCAAAGATGAATCATAACCAGAAGGGCCACCAGATAAGGACCACGCTTCTCGTACCACCGCAGTATCATGGCACAAACGAGTAAGGTGATCTACTTTGCAAAGCCTACAAAGGAACTTGGGATTACTTCCTATATGTTGAGGATTATCAATCGTATGAATACCCCCAACATGACTTATAGTGGCTGGTGACATGATCCCAACATGACTTGTAGAGGCTAGTGGCTTCTCTTCAACATGACTTGCAGAGGTTGTTGACAAACCTCCAACATGACTATCAGATGTTGGTGATGAAATTATAGTATGACTCACAATGACTGGACTTGTGTTTCCAGCATGAATTACAATGGCTGGTTGCAACATCCGAGACTAAGGTTTCGAGAAAGATCGTTTTTGAGAGATTGCAGGCTAGGAAGGGTTCTGGTATACACCATGTCACTATATGGAAGTATGGTATCCTCCTCCAAACTGATTCATAAAGGGTTGTAAGGGAATCAAAACCAAGGAAGCCACTTGTGAAGAGAAAGCAACATGACAAGGGTTACTCAGGTGAGGATATATGTTGCCTCTAGACGAAGGAAATTTGGCAAGGGGGTTTCCCATACTACAAAACTGACTCCCCCTGGATGAAACACCAGAGGAAAAAAGGAGTTCCTCCATGAGAAAAGAATTCATAGGTTTTAACACATAGAATTTTCACTATAAATTTGGTTATTTTTATGGTTTATTTTGCAGCACTGTGAATTAGGAGATTCTGTAGCACTAGTTTCCTCAAGCACCAAGTTTCAACATTTTTTATGAAGTAAGAGCACTTGATCCTGCATATGAGTCCAATAATGCAATATTCATTCACTTCCATCATTACATTTTTTTCATGCTAAAGGATTTCAAATTTCTCCTAGCTATGTGCTAAGGAAATTGTTGAGAACTAGCTGGCAAAAGTGAGTTGGAGGTTGGACAACTTGCAGACACCTCTGTGCTATTTCAAAGATGTCAAAATCAAGCCTAGATACACCTAGTACTCCATGGAAGTGTTTATCATGTTTTAAGGTTGAGAAATGGGTTTTGTTTGGTTTTCATATTGGCACTGCGAAATGTGCTGCGGAATGTGGTGCAAAAACTCTGTTCTAGGACTGCTGAACTGGTATTTTGACCAGTTGATTTCCAGGAGGATTTCCGGGTGAACCGGGATGAATTTTAAAAATTCAAAGGAATTTATTTTCAAGCATGGACCCAAGAACATTAACCTCTTTCATTTTCACACAGGTGTCACAGATTGAGAGATTCGAAGGAATCTGTGAGCCCTATTTTTTCAGTTTTCATGATTTCCTGTTTGAGACATGTTTTTGCGACACATATTCTGGCCAACTGGAGATGCATTTCAAGAAAATGAGAGATATTTTCTTTAGAAGGAGCTTATATAAAAAAACCATTCTCATATTTTACACAACTATTACAGTTTGAGGATTACAAGTGGCGTTTTGAAGCCTATTTTTTCAGAATTTCACCTCCTTAAAAGTAGGAAATCAATTAAAAGGTGTCATTTTTTGTTTGTAACCATTTCTGGTTTTGGAAAGATGATGGAATTCGAATTGTAATTCTATCATCCCTATATAGGCTATAATATAGGAATTAGAAGTAATTAGGGAGGTTTTTCTGGGAGCTTCCTTGGCTCTGCTCAACTTTTGGAGAGGGAAACATCCTGCCAATGTAATGAAGACTTGTTTATTTCTTTGAAGATTAATGTAGAAGCTATCTTTTTCTAACTTGAGATTCATCACGGTGTTGATGTTCAATATTTTTTTACTGTATTTCATATTCATAAGTGTGTTTTTCTACTAGTAATAATCTTTAAGTAAAATAAGGAATTCATCTTGCTGATGCTCCTTCTCACATTGATTATACTTATTATGTGTTTATTGGTTTCTGGTTCAGAATTCACCCTTAGTTGGTGCTCTGTTTTTGGTAGCTAGCCTTTATGTTCCTTATTCTAAAGCTATACCAAGAGATTCATCCTCTGTTATATGCCTCTTGTCTTAGTGGGTTTTCCTTTCTTTCCAACTTCCATCTCATATTGTTTACCTAGTTGAACACAATGCTTATTTTGCCTCGGAGTTATAGGAAAGAAACCACCCAACCATTAATTGTAAACCATTTAAATTCAAGTTCTGACTCCATTTCCCAATGGTTCTTCCCCCTTGTCTGTCCTCCCAACTACCACCTTTTAATTTTATTTTACTTTTCTTTATACAAATCTGGCCATTGAGCATATTGCTAAGGTTCCACCATAGTGAAATTGGATGGGAGAGTTGAGGAGACAACCCTCTATGGAATGAAGGAGATGAGCCTTACAGTATGAATATTGGTTGAAATGGTTACCTCTTTGACTGCGTGTTGCAAACTCAGGAAAATTACAGAGTGATAGAAACCCCACAACCCCCATCACCCCCATAGCCACCACAAGAAATGACCATCCAACTGCAAACCAAGGTACCTGAGTCCATGTAGTTGGATCCCTCCGACGTACCTGAGCACGTACTAGAACTCACTAGTCTAACCCCTGAAGTGTAGAGCCAGTCATTTGGTCTAGAAAGGGGTAGAAGTACAAGAGGTTCAGAAGGAAACTAAAACTATGTCAGGACAAAGTGCAACATCGTTGCAAGAGAAACTGGAGCTAGTACTCCATAACCCACAATAGTGCACAGAGCTGGTGCAACTCTTCTTGGAGAAAACCAATATTCTCCCATTCCTTCCATCAACGGTGAGGAAGAGACTTGCGCAGCATCCGCAAGGTCCGTTTATAGGGGAGGAAGAGATGGAGACACCTTTAGAACACTCAACAACTAATGGACTCCCACTATAGGTCTGAGTACCCAATAGGGCCACTACTTCTTCTGGTGACCTCGCTCAATGGTTGACAACAAAATTGGTAGGGATGATCAGAGCCTCAACTAATGAACTAGAGCAGAGGCTCCAACAGGCCGAACGAGAAGTATATTTTTTCAAGGAGGAATCACTCCTCGCGTAAGCACGCCAGACGCAGGAGGAGTATGCAAGGATTCAGGCAGAGAAAAAAGTGGGAAAGGTCTAGGAAAAGATTGAAGAAGCCTAGACAATGATCTAAAGGACAACACCACAATTGTTCGAATCCAGTGTGGAAAGCGAGCCTGTGTATCATATCGAGCTACTCCAGGTAGCATGGTCGGAGCTGGCCATTCACACAGAGAATATTGAAGTACAGTTGCGGGAGATTCAGCGTGAAGCAAAACAAAAACCCTGAAAACTTGAAGAGAAAATGGAGAGAGTCGTTCTTGAAGGGAATAATGCAAGAGAAACCTTGAAAAAATGGACTGCAGAATGCACAAAGATCTTTTGAGAAGTTAGCGACTGGATGGGTATTATTTCAAGGCGCAACCAAATCCTGGAGAATTTGCACACGAAGATCCAGTTTCTCAACGAAGAAGTTTCCATTACCCTGGATTCACTGGAGCAACAGGAAAAATTCGACAAGATCCAACAAGCAGACAATGAGCTAAATGCCTTATTCGAAGCACAATCAGTAGATAATAAAGAGCTATGAGAGTTTTGACCTATCATTCAGATATCCTATCTACATATGCATCAGGTAGATTCTACAACCGACTCAGAGTGGAACTCTCTCGTCACATCCAATCCTAAGGAATGCATTACAGATGCGACTCAACAATTCGTGGCCAAAGTTGCACTCCTTACCATAAAGTGGCATGACAAAGTTGTCAATTTCCAAGGAGTAAGGAAGAGAGCCTTAGAATTGGTCCTAGAGTTGGGCCCTTCGTTTGAAGAAGAATAAAATGAAAGAAATCAAGTAGAGATTGGAAGAAAAGCATAGACAAAAGATAAAGGAAAGCAATAGGCCAACCCAGAGACCATGGAAGAACCAAGGATTTGACTCGAGGAAGAGTCAAGGATTGTGGTCAGAGCCTGTTGGGCTCTTCGTTTTGTTGATATAAGTTGCACAAGTCACATAGGATATGGAAAAAGGAATGAAGAAAGAAACTGAAAATGGTTGGAAGGACAACGCAACACCAGCATGAAGAAAGAAGTTACAACAAGAACAAGAAAATAAAGAATTCAAAGTCTCAAACCTGAAGATCCCAATTGGATTATATATATGGGATGAATATGATTGTAAAGATTTCAGATGACTGTTATAATTGGTTCAAGTTCTGTGTTTTTATTTTCCATTTTGGAAAAATGTTAGCTAGAGTTCTAGAGTCTGGGTTTGGAACTAGACCAAGGTTGTAATAAAGTCATGTCTTGTTGTAATGTTGAAAGAGCAAGGGTCTGGGATAACCTTGTCTCTCAGTAGTGTAGAGTTTTGTTGTTAGATTTGGCATTACTAGGCTATGTCTATAACTTAGTCGAATCATGTAATTGAGAAGAACCATATGATGCTAATACAAAGAGAGACCCAAATTTTGAAATTATTGTGTCTGTTTAGCTTCATATTATCTTGAATGTTACTCTGTATTATCTTTATGTCAGATATACTTAATTGGATATAGCTTCTTTATGAATGAAACAAAACTCTGTTTTCTTTAATCTGGGTTAGGAATGTTCAGACAATTACGGGTTTAATCTATATTGTGTAGGACTAATACCGATCCTGAGATCGTATGGATTTGTCTAAGTATTCTTCTTACCCTTCCCTATCTTCCTTGTCTTGGTTTCACTTCGGGTGAGACTTCTTCCCTTCAAAGAAGATGAAAATGCCAATGCTCTAGAGTACTTCAATACCTTTTGTTGGTAACCTGAGAAGGACCTTGGTATGATTAATTTTGTGCCAAAAATGGTTGTAATAATCAAGAACATACATAAGATAGAATAAGGAAGGATGATTCACGCATTTGACTCCCTTTCCCTTACTGCTACAAAAACTTAATTCTTGCAGTCCCAATAGGTACGTTGGGTGAGACCTCATCTACGTGAGAAGGTGGTGCCGAAATGGTCAGTGTCTTGAGGGTTTGTTGGTCACAGTTTAACCAAACCTTGGGTCTTACAACCCATGCACAGACTAGTTTAGCCGAGCAAATTGTTTTGTTGTTGGGACCAAGAAATTGCGATTAAGGGAATGTTTTGGAGGTTGAATAAGAAGGAAATCATAGACTAGTTGGAAGGAAAGAAAAGTAATTCGCACGGAAAGAGAACATGAACCCTCAGATGAGTGACAAGCAATCGATGAAAAAGATGAGTGACAAGCAATCGATGAAAAAGCATGAAATTTTCTTTGGTAAATTCTGAGAAATTATGATGGAGTGGCTAGAAATTTTGGTTGAGAAGACATGAAGGTTTAGTGTTGCAATGCAAAATAATTGGACTCCTTAATTGGTAAAACAATTGAATTTGGTAAGTAAACCAACTACTAGAGTAGTTGATTTTTGGTTAGATAGTGTATTAGGGAGTTATGTTACATAATTTGCAGTAGATTGCATTCAGTCATACAGTGTTGTGGAAACAAAAAAATTTGAAGGTATGCACATAAGGTTCTTGAAATCATTAAATACATGGATAAATATGTTTCTATGTGAAAAAAACATGATGATTATGAATTCTGATAGCTAAATGGACCTCGGGCACATAGGGGGAGCTGGAGGATCACAGGGGAATCACTTGAGAAAAGGAAACAATGAACGAGGAAGGAAGAGACTGAGGATGAAAGAAATCAACATACCAGAGGGAGAGTATGATTTTGGAGAGTTGTGCGAAGGAATAAGTTATAAGAGGAAAAAGACTGGGGTTTGGAGAGAAGAGAAACATAGTGAGCTGAAAGAAAGCAAACCTTGCGCACAAGTCCGAATAGTGGAGATACCATATGTAGGAGGAAAATAAGAAGAGTCTCAGTCCAGTCCAGTAATATAGGAACCCGTAAGTCCTACTCAGAAAATATCCTGTGTTGAATCCATGACCTTGTGTGTGTCACCACAATCGGAGATAACAATTGAATACTTGTCAAAATATATCATAGTTAGTCAAGGAGTACAGAGTAGTAGTAGTCAAAATAGTGGGAGGAATGCGCAAAATCAAAATCAGAGTCCACCAAAATCACCAAGAGGAGGGAATACACAAACCAACATGGTAGTAATAGATAATAAACTTAGACTTCATGAATTCAAGGGAGTAGGATAAGAGGATCCAAAACAAAAATATTTTGTTTGTGAAATAGTTTCAGCCTCTAAAACCATACAAGATGATGTCGTAGAAATTGCACAGTTAGAAACAACATTTATAGGTTGTGCGTTGGTATGGTATATGAAGTTACAGAGCATTACGCCTACAGGATATACCAGGACCTTGACAGAGATAAAGAAAACACTATTTAATGAGTTCAAAAATCCAAATTCAGAGTCGCGGTATGATGCAGGAGCATCGCAAGCAAGCACAAGTGGAGGACAGCTGGACATGCACGAACACGCATTTTGAAGATATTTTGAATTTCAAAAGGATGGCACATTAATGTAATATCTGGAGAGACATAAGTGCTCTTAAATGATTTGGGGATTGTAATGCAGATCTTGAGCATTGCTTTGTCGGTTGTAGACAATTAATGTAATGAATTTAAAGTAGATGTAGGATTTAATTCGATTAGATAGCTTGAGTAGTAGGAGGGAAAACTCAAGAATCTCCCTCGTAGATGTATTGTATGATAATTCTCAATTGTAACAATTGGAGAGCTACAGAACAAGAGAGCATAGAATATTAGAGAAGTTGTAGAAGTTGCTTGAGTGAATAGTTGTTGCTATAGAACCCATGTACAAAAGCACTTGAGTTAATATAATAATTCTTTGAGTCAATTTCATGGTGTTGTTATGGTCACTGTTTGCATCTATTGAATGGTATGTTTACAGTTTGATTATATGCTATGTTATGCATTTGTTTCAATGCTTCATGTGTATGATTTCATGTTGAACATATGAAGCTTGTGAGGAGAGTATGAGTTTCAATTGTTTGTCTTCCTGAGAATTCCTACAAGGAGTGCGTTGACAAGTTTCTGAGTTTTATCTCAGAAACACTCAAGAGAGATAGAGTTGTTATTATACCAATAGAAGTGTGAATAAAACACAGAGTCATGCAAGGGGTGCGCATGTCAGGTTGAAGTTTTAGAATTTTCTAACTCGAGTGAGCGCTTGAAGAACTTTTGTCACAAGGAGTGCGCAGAGTTGGAGTGTTCAGATAATCATAAATTATCATGAAGGCCGCAAGGAGTGCGTGCAAGATTCCATAGAATCCTTGAGTTTGCAGTAAGAATAAATATCAGGAGGGATAAAGACTTGAAAATTTGAAAGGAAGGATGAGGGTCAAAGTCACCTCGCAGAAACCAAGCTCAGGATGGAGAACACTGAATTCTTTGGTAGATATCCATCAAGAACCTGAACGGATGATAGAAATTCTCAGAGGGAGAATTGCAAATATTCGTGGACAGTTAGATCTAGTGGAGTTGCATGAAGGTTAGAGGTAGTATTCTTTTAACATTTTCCAGTTCAGGAGAGATAGTAGTCGTTATATCTAAAAGGGGGCGAGAGCTGTTGATTTGTCACCTTGAATTTCAACATTTTGGAAGTCGAAAGTGTGGAGGAAGTTGTGACTCAGAGTTCGCAAGTTTCAAAGTCCCGAAGTGATCAGGACCATTGGATCGTGGAAGGTTCAGGACTGTTTATCTGTTGGAAGGAAGTCACAAATTCGGACTTCGGGAAAAAAGAGAAGAGTTGCATCGCGAACTTGTAAGTCACAAAATCCTGACGTGCTCGGAGGTGGACCCTAGGGTTTGGTTGGGGATCATATGGTGGAAGCATAAGGAAAGAGATAAGGACCATTAGTCCATTTCAGGGTTTCAGGAATTAGAGGAGTCGGGGTGAATCGCAGTAGGAATCCCAAAATCGCGAAACGTGAAGTCGCCAACTTGAAGAGCCTTTTGGGTTAAGTCTGTGGTCACGTTGATGGTCACGTGGGATAGGGGTTTACCCCGAGTGATTGTTTGCATGAGCATAAATTCTAGAAGGACCTATGGTTTTATATGCATTGAAGGTTCCAAAGGGGACTAAGGAGCCACTTCGGCTCAGGGGAATAGGAAGATCCAAAGACCGGGAGGTCAACGAACCTTGCTGAGATGGGGGTCTGTGTTAGGTGGTATCAGATCTAACAAGTTTTGTTTTCTGTAAAGGGAAGATAGAGGATAGTTTTGATTGGAATTTTGTGTGGACAGATTGAAGCAATGTCGTCGAGGAGAGGTCAAGAGAGACCCATGCCCGATCCAGCCGTGGAAATATAAATGAGAGAACTTCGTGCTCGATTGGATACTATGGAGATGGCATAGAGGAGAACACCTGATACATGAGATATCAGTGAGGCCAAAATTGAAAAATAATATGGAGACGAAGAAGAAGTTGTAGCTGAAGATGCTGCAGAGGAACTTCTATTCTAATCTGTTGCAAGAATAGGGGCCAAAGAAAAAATGGGCATCCTGATGTATGAAGGCAACTTAGATGTTGAGGAGCTGCTAGATTGGTTTAGAGATATGGATAAATACTTCGACTATGAGGATATTGAAGAAGATAGGAAAGTAAAGAACGCAATCACTAGACTAAAAGGGCATGCAACATTGTGGTGGGATAAACTGCAAGCTGACAGACGTTGCAAAGGTGAAAAAAAAATCAAAAGATGGGACAGGATGGTCACCAAGATGAAAGACAAATTCATACCCAGAGATTAGAAAATCAATTTGTTTCGAAGAATGCATAATTTGAGACAGAAAGGGATGACAGTGAATGAATACATTGAGGAGTTTTACAGGATAAACATTAGAGTTGGTCATCATGAAAGTGATGATGAAAAGGTCACCAGATATATGAATGGCCTGAGATATGAGATTCAGGATGAGATGAGCGTGGTGACGATTAGGAATGTGGAAGATTCTTATTAGGTTGCTCTGAAAGCTGAAGAGAAATTGGCCTAAAAGCAAGGTCAAAGGGGCAGAGGTAGAAGTCAGAGCAGAGGCAAAGCAATTTCCCAGGACAGAGTATAGAAGCCCAAGGATGAAGAAAAGAACCCTCATAAAAACCTAGAAAGGGGAGGAAGCTCACAAAGAGGACAGTATGCCGACATGGACACTTTTCCTCAAGCAAGAGGAAGAGGAAGAGGCAGAGGAGGTGAAATAAAGTGTTTTGTCTATGGAAAGATCAGACATAAATTTTTTGAATGCCCTGATAGAAAAAGAGATGGAGGAGGCGAAGCTCACATTTCAGAAGCACAAAGGCAAAATGTTGAGGCAAAAGATGCAGAAGGCAGAAGATCCTTAATGATGAGGAAAATTCTCTTGAAGCCAGAGAAAGAGATGGGGAACCAATTCCAAAGGAACAAATTATTTAGGATTTCTTGCAAGACCAAGGATAGGGTATGCAAGGTGATAGTTGATAGTGGAAGCATGAAGAATATAGTATCCACTAAAATGGTGGAAAAACTGGAATTGGAAACAGTTGCATATCCAAGCCCATACAAGGTTTCGTGGTTGCAAAAAGGACATCAGGTAACTGTCACTAAACAATGTTTAGTTGAATTTAAGATAGGGTGATACACAAATGAGATCTTATGTGATGTTATTCCCATGGATGTCTGTCATCTTTTGTTGGGGAGGCCTTGGCAATATGACATGAATGTTATTCATGATGGGAGAAAGAATACATACACCTTGGAGAAGAATGGTAGGACACATATGTTGTTGCCAATTGAAGACAAGAAGGTGAAAGAAGAGACAAGAAATACTATATTTCTCATGAGTGGGAAGGAACTTCTGGATGAAGTCAAGAAAGATGAAGAAATGCAGTTTTCTATGGTAAGAAAACCTAGAGTCATCTTGACCAGTACCTCAATAGATGATCTACGTGAGGAAATTCAGGAACTACTGGAGAATTTCACTGATATAGTGGTGGATGATTTACCTTGTTCATTTCCTCCCATCAGAAGTATAAGACATCACATCGACCTTATATTAGAAGCGAGTTTACTAAACAACGAAGCGTACAGACTGACGTCGCAAGAGAATGAAGAGGTTAAGAAGCAATTCTAGGATTTGATGGACAAAGGGTTGATTAGACAAAGCTTGAGTCCATGCGTTGTGCCAAGAGTGTTAATTCCGAAGAAGGATGGTGGATGGGGGATGTGTACAGACTCAAGGGCTATAAAAAAATTCACCATCAGGTATATATTTCCTTTACCCAGGATGGATGACTTGATGGATTGCTTGAGTGGGGAATTTTTTTTTTCAAAAATTGATTTGAAAAGTGAATATCATCAGATTATGATGAGGGAAGGTGATGAATGGAAGACAACATTCAAGATGAATGAAGGACTATATGACTGGCTTGTCATGTTGTTTGGATTAACAAATGAGCCAAGTAATTTTATGAGATTGATGAACAAAGTCTTGAAAGATTTCATTGGAAAGTTTGTAATTGTGTATCTCTATGATATACTGATATTTAGTAAGACCGAGGAAGAACATTTGAGACATTTAACTCTAGTGATGAGGAGGTTGCGACAAGAGAAGTTGTTGATAAATCTAAAGAAGTCATCTTTCATGAAGACATAACTCATTTATTTGGGTTTTGTGATCTCTTCGAATGAGTTGAAGATGGATCTTGAAAAGGTAAGAGAAATGAAGGAATGGTCGTCACCAAGGAGTATCTTTGAAGTCAGAAGCTTCCATGGACTAGCCAGTTTTTACAGGAAGTTCATCATAAATTTTAGTGGAATTTGTGCACAAATGATGGACATAGTCAAGAAAAGACATAAATCTTTTCATTGGATAGAAGAAGTAGAAAGAAGTTTCAAGTTGTTAAAGGAGAAGATAACCGAACAACCAGTTCTGGTTCTGCCAGATTTCAGTAAAAAATTTCAAGTGAGATGTGACACAAGTGGATTTACGATTGGAGCAGTCTTGAGTCAAGACAATAGACCGGTTACATACTTCAGTGAGAAGTTGAACAATGCCAAGAGAAATTATTTCACGTATGATAAAGAGTTTTATGCAGTCATACAAGCGTTGAAAAAATGGAGGCACTACCTGGTTCCGAAAGAGTTCGTTTTGTATAGTGACAACCAGGCCTTATAGTTTATAACAAGACATGAAAAACTGAACTAAAAGCATGCAAAATGGTTTTAATTTATGCAGAACTTTACTTTTGTTATAAAGCACATTTTTGGAAATGCTAACAAGGTTGTTGATGCATTGAGTAGGAAATGTTTGATTCTGCAGGAGTTTCGTGTGAAGAACTTAGGTTTTGATAGCCTTAAGGAGATGTACAGAGGTGATTCAGATTTTAAGGACGCTTATGAAGCATGTGAGAACCCTGTTCTGAGTTACGGGAGCCAGTGGATTGAATATTTAATTCAGGATGGATTACTATTCAAAGGAAATCAGTTGTGTATCCCAAAGAGTTCTGTGAGAGAAAACCTTTTGAAGGAAAATCATAATGGAGGATTGGATGGACATTTCGGCCATGAAAAGACATTTGCACAACTAAACAGTTTGTATTATTGGCCAGGAATGAGGATAGATGTCAAAAATGTTTTCAACAGATGTAGAATTTGCCAGCACGCAAAGGGGAAAAGACAAAATACAGGGTTGTATCAACCACTGCCAATACCAGAGAGACCGTGGGACACAAAGAGGTTTTGATTCCATATTCGTGGTAGGAATGCCAAGGACATAGAGAGGTTGTGATTCCATATTCATGGTAGTCGATATATTCTCAAAAATGGCACATTTTATTCCATGTCAGAAAACCAGTGACGCAACACACATTGCAAATTTGTTTTTCAAAGAAGTTGTTTGACTTCATGATTTACCCAAGAGTATTGTTTCGGATTGAGATACCAAATTTGTTGTTCATTTATGGAGGAAACTATGAAAAAATATGGGGACAAATTTATCTTTTATCTCAACATATCACCCTCAAACAGATGGAAAGACTGAGGTAGTAAATCAAAGTTTGTGAGACTTATTGAGGAGTTTATTAGCTGAACATCATAGTCAGTGGGATCAAATTCTACCGCAAGAGAAATTTGCATATAATGACTCACCTAATAGAAGTACAGGACAAAGCCCATTCCAGATAATGTATGGAATGCAACCAAGAGGATTATCTAAGTTGAGAGACTTAGAGCGGAGTGAGTTCAGGAGTGATGGAGCGGAAAATTTTGCAACAAAGATGCATGAGCTCCACAGTAATATTAAAAAATGGCTGCAGAGTTCCAACCAGGAATACAAGTGTAGAGAAGATTAGCACAGGAGAGAGCTTCAATTCAAAGAGGGAGATTTAGTTTTAGCACACCTCAGGAAAAAAAGGTTCCCAAGGGGAACATATAATAAGATGAAGATGAAAAAGATAGGGCCGTGTAAGATCTTTAGAAAATTTGAGGCAAATGCTTATGAGATAGAATTTCTAGATGATGTGGGTATATCACCCATATTCAAAGTAGAATATTTGTATCCTTACAGAGAAGATGAAACAGATGGGGCAGAGAATTAGAAAAAAATTCAATGGGTCAAGCAGATGCCTGTAGCTGAAAAACCGCAGATGGAAAAGATCATTGATCAGAGAGTAGGTAAGAAGACCCGGAGGAAGACATATATTGAATATTTGGTAAAGTGGAAAGGACACCCGATTGAGGATTCCAATTGGGAAAGAAAAGAAGATATCCAGAAACATGGACAGATGGTGCAAGAGCTCATGGACAGGAGTCCATGAATTTTTTAGCAAGAGGAGTATGATGCAGGAGCATCACAAGCAAGCACAAGAAGAGGATAGTTGGATACGCACCAATGTACATTTTGAATATATTTTGAATTTCAAAAGGATGGAACATTAATGTAATATCTGGATAGACATAAGTTCTCTTAAATGATTTGGGGATTGTAATGCAGATCTTGAGCATTTCTCTCATCTGTCGGTTGTAGACAATTAATGTAATGAATGTAAAGTAGATGTAGGCTTTAATTTGATTAGATATCTTGAGTAGTAGGAGGGAAAACTCAAGAAGCTCCCTCGTAGATTTATTGTATGATAATTCTCAATTGTAAGAACATGAGAGCTGCAGAGCAAGAGAGCATAGAAGAGTAGAGAAGTTGTAGAAGTTGTTTGAGTGGATAGTTGTTGCTATAGACCCCATGTACAGAAGAACTTGAGTTAATATAAAAATGCTTTGACTCAATTTCATGGTGTTGTTATGGTCATTGTTTTCATCTATTGAATGGTATTTTTACAGCTTTCTTATATGCTCCGTTATGCATTTGTTTCAATGATCCATGTTTATGATTTCATGTTGAACATATGAATCCTGTGAGGAGAGTATGATTTTCAATTGTTTCTCTTCTTGATAATTCCTACAAGGAGTGCAGTGAAGGTCCGCAAGGAGTGTGTTGACAAGTTTCTGAGTTTTATCTCAAAAAAATTTAGGAGAGATAGACTTGTTCTTATACCAACAAACGTGTGAAATACAACACAGAGTCGTGCAAGAGGTGCGCAAGCCAGGTTGAAGTCTTAGACTTTTCCAACCCGAGTGAGCGGTTGAAGAACTTCTGTCGCAAGGAGTGCGCAGATTTGGAGTGTTCAGATAATCAGAGATTATCGTGAAGGCCGCAAGGAGTGCATGCAAAATTCCATAGAATCCTTGAGCTTGTAGTAAGAATCAAGCTCAGGAGGGATATAGACTTGGAAATTTCAAAGGAAGGAAGAGGGTCGAAGTCACCTCGCAGAAACCAAGCTCACGAGGGAGAATGCTCAATTCTTTGGTAGAGAGCCATCGAGAACCTGAACGGACGGTGGAAATTATCGGAGGGAGAATTGCAGATATCCGTGGACCGTTAGATCCAATGGAGTTGCGGGAAGGTTAGAGGTGATATTCTCTTAACATTTGCAAGTTCATGAGAGATAGTAGTCGTTAGATCTAAAAGGGGGTGAGAGCCGTCGATTTGTCGCCTTGAATTTCGTCATTTTGGAATTTAGAAGTGTGGAGGAAGTTGTGACTCAGATTTCGTGAGTTGTGAAGTCCCGGAGTGATTAGGACCGTTGGATCGTGGAAGGTTCAGGACCGTTGATTTGTTGGAAGGAAGTCACGAATTGAGACTTTGAGAAAAGAGAGAAGAGTTGCATTGCGAAATTGTAAGTCACGAAATCCCGATGCGCTCAAATGTGGACCCCAAGGTTTGGCTGGGGGTCATATGTTGGAAGCATAAGGAAAGAGCTAAGGACCATTAGCCCATTTCAGGGTTTTGGGAATCGAAGGAGTCGGGGTGAATCGCAACAGGAATTCCAAAATCGCGAAACACAAAGTCGTGAACTTGAAGATCCTTTTGGGTTAAGTCTATGGTCACGCCGGTGGTCATGTGGGATAGGGGTTTATGCCTAGTGCTTTCTCACATGGGCATAACTTATAGAAGGACCTATGGTTTTATATGCATTGAAGGTTCCAAAGGGGACTAAAGAGCCACTTCGGCTCAGGGGAATAGGAAGATCCAAAGACTGGGAGGTTAGTGGACCCTGCTGAGGTGGGGGTCTGTGTCACAGTACATCACTGAGCTAAAAGAGATCAAACAGGTACAAACAAAGTCTGTATGGGATTTTTATCAACACTTTAAAGATGTAATGGGGATATTGACATTCCAAATTCTAGATCAACAACATCAAGAGTGGTTTATTGCTGGACTTCTACCACACATTTGGAGGCCCTTGATTCAACATAAGGTTACATCGCATTTTGAGGTGATAGATATTGCAATGAAACTAGAGGCATTGCTGGTAGGAGACACAAGATGAATGACACAATTTCATACGCAGTTGGATGCATTAACAATCCAGTTGGCCGAGCTTACCAAAGGAAGGGGAAAATGATAACAGGTTTGGTGTACAAAGTGTAGGATGGAAGGTCATCACAAGGAAGAATGCCCAACATTTTTGAAATATTTGGTATATGGAGCACCGAATCCACTACCCGAAGGAGGATACTGTGAGATCTCTAAGAAATGGGGCCATCATCCCACTGAGTGTCCATTACTACAGAAATATCATAGTACTCCAATTTTTTTTGTTGCAATTTTTGCAAGTCGGTAGGGCATGAAGAGAAAGACTATCGTGCACTCGACATTCTAAGAGAGTGCACATCAGATATGTATAGGATCTAGGAAGAGATAATAATGGAGATGGGAATAACACATAGTATAAAGGTCATAGAGGTTTTAATCATGAGTACATAGAAAATTTTGGTAGAGGCTGAGGTAGAGGGAATTTTTGTAGAGGAGGACGAGGATCAATTATCTGTTATATCTGTAATCAACCTGGACACTCGGATCAAGATTTCCAGAACCCGTGTACCACGTGCACATATTGCAGAGCACTGGATCATGCAATCAAGGACTGTCCCCAACTAGTTGCAAAATGGTAGGCCAAAGAAAACCCAAACTAGAATCAACATCAGAATAAGAATGTGCAGATGATATCAGTCGAAAGATGCAATGAAGGACCAAATATGGAAGTTGTTAGTAGTTACACATAGAGGAGCTCAGACATGCATGGATATGGCAACTCAAGGAAACCAAACATAGTATTGGGTAAGAAAGTCAGTAGGGCCTATGCCAACATTCAATCCTTTGCAGAAAAAAGAGATATGCTATAGCACATGAAAGGAAATACTTGGTCTACATGGGGGAGCATCAACATCATCACTGACTCATATAGAAGACCCAACTACACTTGAAAATTCAAGTGCGCAAGTAAGTACACTAATCGAATTATTAAATTTTTTTGTATAACTAATGAAGGATAGAATTGTGCTTAGTATATTATATATATAACATTATTGATCACTACGCCAAAGGAAGGGACACCTCTGTCACACAAAAAATGGTAAATCAGGTACTGCACAGGAAGAGAACCAATGGGGAATTTAGGTTTAATGGATAGATTGGGGATTATGATGTGGATAATTTTATTCTATAATTAGGATAATATGTGAATGTAATACCTAAGGAGACATGGGATATGATGGGAGAACCTGAGCTAATATGGTCCCATGTTCAGTTAAGCCTCACTGATCAACATAAGATAGTCTTGATTGGGCGACTAACAGGAGTACCTATGAACATATATGGGGTGCACAACACGAAGGAATTTGAATTTATTGAGATCATAGACAATATTCAACCATCTCCAACCTTAATGGGATATGAATGGGTGATTGCTAACCAAGAATTTATTAAATTAAAAAGAAGGGAGATCATCTTAAAGGTTGGGGATCTAAAGGTTACTACACCTTTGGACCCATCTGAAGGGAAAAGATACATAAAGTCAATAAGAGGAAATGACATGGACAATTTATGTAATCTGACTGTGTGGATGCAGGATTATGTCGACCCAACAACAGATGAAGCATTAAGTTGGAGAAGTATTAGTTTGTGCGCATTGGATTCAAAAGTGGGTCTAGAGAATTGGAAGCAAAGGATGCATGAAGTGTCAACTAGACAATGTGTGTGTATAAACTAATCCTTGAGCTAGATTGGCACATCACCCAGGTACGATGGACTAATTGAGATTGATATTTTTGTAAAATCATTTGATTTACAGGTACCTAAACAGTAGAGGATTTTTTCATTGGATGTCATCTTAAAAGCAACCCCAACTAGATGGTGGGCTGCACACAGAAAGGGAATGAAGGACTGAGCACAATGTATTAGACTTATGCAGATACGCTTTGGGCCTGAGGAAGCAGAAAGTGCGTAGAAATAAAAAGGAGAGGGTGACCTGGTGAGTCACATAGACAGATGTAGAGTTTTATGGTGCTCAAAATCAGAGACAAATTGGATGCACCGATTCATACACACATTGGATACAATCTCAAGGAATTGGTATTTAGAATTGGATATGCGTAGGGAGACAACATAATGGAAAGGATTGGTCCAAAGATTCAGAATCACATTTACATTTGAACATGAATCCCCCTCCTTTTGTAACAGGATTTTCTTCACCCCATGCAATCTTGCACAAAGGGCCTTTTTCCATTTCCCAATGCAGACTTGAAGTCTCTTTTTGCAAATCCAAGAGCTAAAAACATGATTTTTCCACATATAGGAACCCTACCTATATTACAACATGTGTATACGCAGGTTTCACCACTACATCCCGCGTACATTAGGAAATGTGCCCAAAATAAAAAAAAATGGTGTCGGGTTTCCATGTCACATCACGAGATCAATGATCCTTGGCCTTCCATTTACTGAAAAACGTTCCGAATCGACCCTTTGGTTCCACTTGAAGGATATAAATGGTCCAAATCTGATCTATGTAAAAGAGGAGAAATAATTCAACTTTGAGAGCAAATTTACTCTGGAGAAATTATTCAGTTCACAATGAGTCTGCATCCCTTTGTCCTTTAAGTCTGAACACATTGTTCAACGTCCAAGCTCTTCCCTTATTGATTGATAACTCCTTGGTATCTATTATATGAGCTTGCCTTTGGTGGAGGATTGAAGTGGTGGAGGCCCATCTGGAAGGAACTTATTTTCTTGGTTTGAACCGTGCCGACACAAAAGTTTGTAACTCATTCACTTCTGCTGATTATATCTTAATAGAAATACTCTTTTCTCGTCCAATTAATATCTTGCAAATATTTGAATTATTATTCCATGGGAGTATTTGTTATGAATGTTGATGGATTATGCTATTGAATGTGCTAACATTATATGTTATCACCATATGCTTGCGTCGCTTGGTTGTTGAGGACTAGTTGCAGGTATATTGCTTTGGATCAAGTGCTCAACGGTGGACTTCATCGAACGTCTGGACAAGGTAGGCCTCTTATCTTGTCTTGTTAGCATATTTGTTTATATAGAATAATTGAGATTAGAGTTGATTTCTGCAGTCATTTCCGTCTGTTGTGGTTTACCCCTAGCCACAGAGAGATTTTCCTTGTAACAGAATTGGCGACCATATTGGGGATGTAATCTTCTTTTTGGGGATTTAGAGTTTTTTTCTCCTTAGATTTCTCTCGTTCATATTGAGTTTCTTGTTGTATGATTGCTTGATAGTATCTGTTCACTATGGGTCTAAGTTTTTCAACCTTCTCCTTAGCCTAGCTGTGTTTTGACACATATACGCAGGTTTTTGCTTGACAGACGCATACATACACGTGTTGTACTTCTGCAAGTTGTGTACATACGCGATTTTCCCTTGAATAGTCGCATACATCAACCTTTGTTGCTTTATTGCTGGGTTTGGTGGTTGCTGGGTAGGTTTTGATGATTGTTGAGTCTTCTTGGGTCTCTGTGGTGAATGTTAAGTGTTTTTGAAATGACAGGAAGCCTGTCTTTGGTTGAATTTTTGGGCGATGCCTTTCTCATCATCTTTTCATTTTGATTGTCCTTGCACCTTGGTCTGGGTGTTTTTCTCCTTGATATCCTACTTGGGTCGTCTCTGTTTATACACAGTAAAGTCTTTATATCGAGTTGTTGTTCAATACTTGCATTTTCTTTCTCTTATATTGAAAATACAAAAATATTAGGCATTTTGCATTGATTGGCATTTTGATCTCTTGAGTCTTTGTCATTTATCTTAGTGCATGTAAAGAAAGATTTCATTTTATTTAGAATTGCATAATTGAATTGAAAATTGCATTTTTCAAGCATATCATTTATTGGAAATTGAAGTTAGGACTTTGCATTGTATTCATATTCATTTATTTTACTTGTCGAGTCATAACATCACTAGTTTCATGACCTCACCTTTTGAGTAAGCAAGGCCATTAAAATTAACATTATAATTTAAAATTGATTAGAAATGATTTTATTTTCTAGGGTACACAAACTAGCTTAGGATTTAGAGCCTTGGAATAGGATTTTGTGAGTAAACTTATCCAAGGCTATTAAATCAAAATATGTGTCTGACTAAGGGAGTGGAGAAATCCATTGTATAATTGGTAAGATCAGGAGGCTCTGCTTACACCAGAGTTAAACACGGGGTCGCGTGAGGTCGGTTGAAGGGATATCCCCCTGATACCTTCTTAGTGTCAGAGATCTTTCTAGGGATCTTTCTAGTGCCCTTACCTCCATGAGAGGCAGTGCTTTCAAGGTTCCATTATTTTCTACCCTTCCCATACAATGGACCTGACTTACGACTATTCGCCTGTGCATCGGTTATATCGTGGTTGATTAGTTGCTTGACTTGGGACCTGCAGGGGTTATTCTGTAGGTACCCTGGCAGATAAGGGTCGGAAAACAGACAACCTTTATGGAGGATTACCTCTCCAGGGGGATCTGACCGACTAGTTTTTAAACCCATGAGGGCCCTTATAACTGATTATATTTCCTTCAATATTTAGCAGCGGAGTCTCATGCCCCTCTTGGGCGAGGCATACCTACTTTAGAGAGGGAGGTCCCTTTCAACCACTTTATCCTATTTGTGTGCATATTGGCCATTTGATTATTCTTTGGTGTGCTCTTTGATTATTAGTAGACCTTTGATATTTCATTTACTGCTACCCCCCCCCCCCCCNNTGGGGACAAATCCATCATCTTTTCCTAATGGTATGCAAAATTATGACACTCACTCCATGCCTTGGGTCTCTAATAATTTTCCTATTGATATGCCAAAAGTGTCATCACCCTTTCCATCCTCTCCCTGGCCCACTTATATGAATCCTAGTTTTGTATTCGGGGGCACCCTGGCCCCATCGTCTACGTCTTCATTTGATAGGAGTCATGTCCCTCAACCAACTCTCATTTTGGGAGGTTCAAACCTCCCCTCCTATGGATCTAGTCCTAGCCATGTTTTTTTAGGAACCAATACTCAAATGGGTGGTTATTCTACTTATTACACCCCATTTGTGTATCCTTTGTCCACCATGCCAGTTTCTATGAACAATTTTCCTATGGCGGGTCCACATATATCCTCAGGTATTTCATATGAAGGGAATGCATTTAATGGTTTAGGATACCCTCTTCACAGAACCCCTTCACATGGGGGAAACATATATCCTCACTTGAATAATCCTTATCATACTTTTTTCTCTTCGCAGACATCTGCTTCAGTGATGATTCCCGTACAAACCTTTATGGATCAATTAGGCAGAGGATACTACTTTTCTGGACATGGACAAGGTGTAAACCAAGACCCTTCATGGCTTGCAATGTCTCAAAACCAATATTTCCCTGGACCTTGGTATCAAATGACACAACTCACTACCATCGTTATTCCAGTCATTGCCGGTCATACTAGAGCTCCATCACCAACCACTACTAGTCATGTTTGAGATTGGTCGACGACCTCTGCAAGTCATGTTGAATACCCGCAACTAGCCGCTGCTAGTCATGATGGGGGAATCACTTTAGTCACCATGAGTCATATCGATATCACATCTCCAACCTCTGTACATCATGTGGGAAGATGAAACTCTAGCCTCTTCCAGTCATGCTGAGAGTATGTCACCAACCATTGCAAATGACGTTGGGGGAATTCATACGATTGAGAAGCCTAGATGTATCAGACGTAAGGATAGATTCCTTTGTAGTACTTGCGAAGGAAATCACATTACTCATTTGTGTCTTGCTACTGTCAGGATACCAGAAGCGTGGTTCTTACCTGGGGGCCCTTTGGGTTCTGAGTCATCTATGGTTTCCCCACACTCTGTTTCTTCTTTGGTTGATACAGTGGTCATGCCGATGCAATCTTCGGTTGACACCCCTCTTACTTTAGGGGATGATGCGTCTCTTAACCTTGTTGTCTCACATCCTGTTCAACCAATGGTCATGTCGATGAAATCTTCGACCGACTCCACTCTCATTTTTGAGGGTGATGCGTCTCCTGGCCTTATTGTCATGCATCCTATTCAACCAACGGTTGAAGAAGTGGTCATACCGGTGCAATTTTCAGTCAATCCAACCCCTCCCTTGGAGGGTGATGTGTCCTTCACTCATGTCATTAGAATTTCTAGTACTGCACCTTCTAAACAAGAGAGAATTTTAATCTTTCCGAGTACTCTCCCTTCAAGTCTAGGAGAAGTTCCATTTGATTGGGATGGTCTTGTAGGCTATCCAAGGCCTCCTCCTATGTCCTTTCAAGTAAGATAAATTATCTGATATATCATGGAGAAGGTAACCTCCGCTTGCACTTTATCCTCCTCGACTTGGAGAGCTTTGGGTTTTCCCAAGCTTGTGTTAGCTATTTGTAAGATGTTGACCTTTCACAGAAGTCCAACACGGGAGCCTTGGGCTCCCCCATGACATGCCGCCTAAAAACCTCTCAACGAGTCTGATTTAAGCTCTTTTCCGACTTGTCTAAAAAATGAAAATATTTCCGAGTGAATTTGTTCCTTTCACACTCGTTAATTGGACTTGAAAGGTCGTGAGTCTTGGTTAAACTCTTTTCTAACTCATTTTCAAAAAGTGAAAATATTTCCTAGTGAAATTGTCTCTTTCACACTTGTAAATTGGATTTGAAAGGACGTCTATTTGGTACAATTTTATCCTTTTTTCAAACCAAGTAGACTAAGATTATGAAAAAGGACATTTTTTGGCGTTAAGTTGTTATTTCATCTCACCTCCTTTCATTCAACATAGGTATGTTCCACTACTGGAACTAGTTTTGCTAACTTGCGACACTCGTTCCCTCCTCTGTATCACAACATTCATTTGACTATGAAATATATATANTGGGCGGGAAGGGAGTATTATCTTATATTGGCAGCAGTTGTGTTACCTTTGAACATAGCACAAATTTTTTGAGTTCACTTGTCATCATAATTTTGGGTTTAGCATGGCCTTAGGAAGCTGAGCTCGTTACAAAGAGTTTACTCCCTCGACTGGTCACTCTTCCAGTCCCTATGGAGATTTTGATTGATGCCTCCTGCATCTCATGGTTTCATCATTGAGTCTATGTCGTCAGAGTATTCCATATGTCTCATGCTCTTGTTCAAAGGATGTCTATCAACCTGTGTCGGCCATTCCTTAGAACTCTTGAATTTTCATGTCGGCCATACCCTCAGTTTGTCTTAGAATCACATGAAGTTGTAGTCCTATTGTGCACCCTGGTCCTAGTTTCCTCATTGGTAGGTAACCTTGAACCCAACAATCGACATTTCATCATTGGTCGTTGATTGGGTGGTTTCCCTTGTGTTTGACAACAATACATATATTCAAATATTGAGATTTGTGCAATGTATTGGATGCCATTAGCCTTATTGGTGGTTTCCTCTCCTTTGTCAACAGTTTTCCTCATTGGTTGCTATTCATAGGGTCTTTTTTGTGTACCCCTTGCACCTGGCACACGCGAAAGACACACAAGGTCGTTGGTTCGTGAACATGTTCTTCGTCCGATTTCCTCCAAATCATTAAGCTCCTGCTTTGTACCTCATGATAAATGATAAGATATGCCTTAATGCTCTCCTTTCAACAGGTCTCCTTCTATCGAATTCATCTCATCTATTCTAGAGACGAGACCTAGAGTCCTATGAGTACCTATAGGCTTGCAGTCATTAGTGGTAGGTTCTCTCACCATCAAAAATTGGGAATACATAAATGTCTCACGATCGATGGATTCTTCAAGTGTTCTACCCTGACTCCTTTATTCACACTTGTAACAATGTACTCGGTGCCTTGATACCTACTTTCATCGTCGATAGGCTATCTCGTGTTTGTTAACGGTATACCTCAATGACCGATAATCGAATGAAGTATCATTTTGTTCGATCTCAACTCCTTTATTTGCATGATGTAGACTTGCACCTTTGGCAAATTGTGTAGAAGACTTGAATACATCAGTTTATAGTCACAACTTTCTTGAGCTGTTGCTACCTTTTCATTGGAACAATACCTGTATGACTTCAATGATCATGGGAGATTAGATTGTACTCCATTTGTATATAGATATCTTCAGATTGATTTTGAGACTGGTTTCACTGGGCCTTGTTCGTGACTATGAAAACCTTTGGCATGTAACCACATTTGTATTTTCCTATTCATGGCCACAAACAATTGTTTGGTATATTTTCACATGGATCTGTAGTGTAATTCAAATTGGCATCCATGTATGCAAAGTCAGTACAAATTGTAATGAGAAACTAGTCCTTCTAGATGGGTCCCAATTACCCCACTTCTATGTCTTATAATGTATTTCGGCCATCATAGATACTCCTTTGACCTCACAAATTAAGGGGAATCTGTTATAGAAAGATTTTCCTCACCCCATGCAATCTTGCACAGAGGGCCTTTTTCCATTTCCCTATGTAGACTTGAATTCCCTTTTTGCAAATCCTAGAGCTAAAAACATGATTTTTCCACATATACACACCTTTCCTATATTACAACATGCGTATACGCAGGTTTCACCACTACATCCATGTACATAGGGAAATGTGCCCAAAATTAAAAAATGGTGTTGAGTTTCCATGTCACGTCATGAGATCAATGATCCTTCGCCTTCCATATACAGGAAACATTTAGAATCATCCCTTCAGTTCGAATTGAAGGCTATAAATGGGCCAAATCCGAGATATGGAAAAGAGGAGAAAGAATTCAACTTTGAGAACAAAGTTACTATGGAGAAATTATTCATGTCACATTGAGTCTACATCCCTTTGTCCTTTAAGTCTGAACACATTGTTCAACCCCCAAGATCTTCCCTTATTGATTGAGAACTCCTTGGTCTCTCTTATATGATATTTCCTTTGGTGGAAGATTGAAGTGGTGGAGGCCCGGCTAGAAGGAACTTAGTTTCTCCATTCTGAACCATGCCGACATGGAAGTTTGTAACTCATTCACTTCTGCTGATTATATCTTAATAGAAATACTCTTTTCTTGTCCAATTAATATCTCACAAATATTTGATTTATTATTCCATGGGCGTATTTGTTATGAATGTCGATGGATTATGCTATTGAATGTGCTAACATTATATGTTATCACCACATGCTTGCGTCGCTTGGTTGTTGAGGACCAGTTGTAGGTATATTGCTTTGGGTCAAGTGATCAACGATGGACTTCATCGAACATTTGGACGAGGTAGGCCTCTTATCTTGTCTTGTTAGCATATTTGTTTATATGACATAATTGAGATTAGATTTGATTTTTGCAGTCATTTCCGTCTGTTGTGGTTTACCCCTAGCCATAGAGATATTTTCCTTGTAACACCTCCATAGATGCAACACTATGGGCCATCCGAAAAAAGATAATCTCAAAGGAAGAATCAATGGAAGAAGTACCATTAGGAAGTGCGCACAAAGTCAAGATGACAGTCCAGAATCTATTGGAATGCTATAATTTCACGGAGGAATAATACAAGGAAGAAGATCCTAGGAATGTGAAGGTACTAGAGACATAAGGAACACGTGCAGTATAAGGTACAGAGTTTTTTTTCGTCGCATACACACAACCTATAAAGATAAACGAAGTCAACATTGGGACAACAAAGAATCTTAAGTTTGAGCAGATAGGAGACTATTAGAACGATGAAACAATTGAGAAGTTGGTAAACTTATTATAGGAATATCAAAACTTATTTCCAACAACATTCTCTGAGATGAAAGGGACATAAGGCGATTTAGGTGAGATGAAGATTCCAATGAAACCTGGAACTAAGCCAATATGACAGAGACCCTATATATTGAACCTGAGATATAAGGAGAAGGTTAAGTATGAAATAGAAAGGATTCTAGATGCATTGATTACTGAACCAATAGAAGAGTCTGTGTGGATTATCCTAATGGTGGGGAAGGAAAAGAAGACCATAGGAATTAGGATCTGTGTGGATCTAAGGAATTTGAATGACACATGCTTACATGACCCATTCCCAACACCATTCATGAATGAAGTACTGGAGAACATAGGAGGTCAAGAAACATATTCGTTTACAGACGGATTCTCAGGATACCATCAGATAAAAATTGCACAAGAAGATAGACACAAAACCACATTTATGACAAAATGGAGCAGTTATCAGTACACGGTGATGCCATTTGGATTGAAGAATTCCCCTGCTATGTTTTCTCGAGTGGTAGTGGCAGCATTCAAGGATTTCATCCATATTTTTTTGGAAGTTTATTTAGATGATTGGATGGTGTTCAATCTATTGCATGATCATATATAAGTACTTCGAATCATGTTAGATCAATGCAAACAATGTCATATTTCGTTGAACTTGAATAAATGTATATTTTTCACATCATTTGGAATTCTAATAGCACATGTAGTATGCAAACAAGGACTATTGGTTGACCTAGCAAAGATCCCAATTATGTTGGATTTGGAGCCTTCGACATCAGTTAGACAATTAAGAGAAACTTTGGGTCATACAGACTATTACAAGAAGTTTATCAAAGGATACACGCAGATTACAACACCCATGGGAAATTTACTAAAGAAGGAAGCCAAGTTCCAATGGAATGAGGGCTGCCAAAAGGGGATGGACACATTAAAATAAATATTGGTCACCGCGCCCATTTAAATCTTTCCAAACAGGAACAAGGAGTTCCATGTCCATGTAGATGCATCATCCATTGCATTGGGCACATTACTCTCACAACTAGGAGAAGGAGACATCGATCCTCTGATTATGTTTGCAAGTAGGAAGCTTTCTATATTTGAAAAAAATTATACCACTACAGAATGGGAAAGCCTGGCCATGGTCTATGTGCTCCAGAAGTTCAAACCTTACTTACTTGGGTCTCACTTCGAAATGTACACAGATCATTCTGTATTAAATTATTTAGTCAATAAACCTATCTTAGGAGGAAGAATATGCAGATGGTTGTTACTATTTCAAGAATATGACTTTGAGATCATAGTAAAACTAGGGAAGTTGAATGCAGGACCTGATCATCTCTCACGCATACTAACAAGAGAGGATGCATGTAATTTAGATGATAATTTCCCATATGTGCAATTATTTGTAATAAGGATGGTGGATGATTACTTGGCAGACATTGTGAAGTTTCTAAATAGAGGTACATGCCCCTTCAACATGACAATTGTGCAAAAGAAACAATTGGTAGTGAAAGAAACAGACTATCAATTGATTGCAATGAACTTGTATAAGATAGGGGCATATGGAATGTTGAGGCAGTGTGTACTGGAACATGAAAGGTTAGTTATACTAGAGGAAGCACACGATGGGATTGTTGGAGGACATTACGTAGGAAAAACAAGGGTACAAAAGATTTTATGCACAGGGATTTGGTGGCCCACATTGCATAGGGATGTGAAGGAGTATTATCAGTCCTACAATGTCTTCCAATGAGTGGGTAAACTATATAGGCATGATGAAATGCCATTAAATCCACAAGTTACATTAAAATTCTTCGATAAGTGGGACATTAAATTTGTAGGTCCAATCAATCCACAAGAAAGGATATCAAGAGCAACATACATCTTTATTGCTACATAGTATTTAACTAGGTGGGTGGAAGAATAACCCATTATTGATTGTACTGTAGAGAATGCAACATAGTTTCTATTCGAGAATGTAGTCACTAGGTTTGGATGTCCGAACATATTACTTGGTGATCAAGGTACACATTTTATAAACACAACAATTTCCACAATAACTGAGGAACTTTAGATTCATCATCATAAGAGTACACTGTATCACCCTCAGGATAATAGCATAGTGGAAGCATTTAATAATATTTTGGAGAATTCTTTGACAAAGATCTACAATGTTGGAAGATATGATTGGGACTTACGAATCTCCGCAATACTATGGTCATACATAACTACCAGTAAGAAGCTGCCAGGGTAGTCACCTTTTTAGTTGGTCTATGGATAGGAAGCAGTGATGCCAATGGAGTTCAATGTACCTAGTATGCACATTGCAACCATCACTGAGCTCTCGTACACGAGTGCAATAAAGGAGATATTGGCGTAGTTAGTATAGCTTGAGGAGGATCGGTTTCTTGTAGGATTCCATCAACAGGTGCAGAAAGCCAGAGAGAAGGCTTGACACAATCGACACATTAAATCCAAGAAATTTCAAGTCGACGATTTGGTACTATTGTATGAAATCAAGTATCTACATCACCCAGGGAAGTTTCTCATGCACTGGTTAGGTCCTTATGTGATACAACAGATAACTGATACAAGTGTTGTGTGGTTGGGAGCCTTGGATGGACAAGTCCCAAATGGAATGGTGAATGGAAGTTGGATGAAACTCTATAGAGACATTTGATCGTCAGCATAGTAATACGGGCTCCGTCAAAACCACTGTATTATAAAAAGTGTAGTATAGTAGCAAGAAAAACAAGAAAACCCCAACAAAAAGTAGAAAATGAAAGAATAACCATAAAAATATAGTAATAGGAGAAAGAAAAAGAGTGGGGCAAATCCTAAGGTATCAAAAATTATGAGGTTGAACTGATCATCTCACACGAAGCGAACACTGCGCTAAGTTTAATGATTAGATATGGACAAACCTGACCCTGACAGAGAAACACACTACTGCACAGATTGGTACGAAAATAATCGTTAAATGCAATCATGCAGGCATTAAAAAGATAGTTGGATGGCCGGTGTGACAGATCATAAAAGCACCGTATAACCAATAAGTTTGAAAATCCATCGAAAATATTGGATCGATCAACAATATGAAACGAGGATCATAAGGTGGATTTGGAAATTAAGGAGAATTTAGTGACTCCAGATTGGACAAGACAATTAAAGTGAGATATGATCAGACTACTTGGCACAAACATACAAAACACTGGGAGGGAATAAAACTCTTTGCCATTGTTGCATGCAAAGAAGGAGAGAACAAAGCAAATTTCCCCAATCCAAGTTACACCGACCCTCACCACCATAGAGAATTCATTCCCAAGTCTAGCATACAGAGAAAATGGAACCACTAAAAGTAGGAGGACCGTCCGCAGTAGCTTGTAAACAATCAAAGAAATCAACGGATGATGAGGTAGAAGAAGTGGTCGAACCTTTGGCCATGACACCACCTGAACTATTTCATAGAGATTATTTTCCCCCGTGGAAGGATGATGTACCCCTCGTTACAGTACCAAAAAATTCCAAATATCCATTACGTATAGCACCAGTCCCAAAGGGTGTCAGTCAAGATAAGGACATGCTCGATAAGGTGGCCAACTTGGAATTTATGGACCACGATATCATTGACATGCAAAAATTCCCTGACTTGGCCAATGATCAATATTTATGCACGAAGACTCACCCTAGCACAGTAAAACAATGGGTGGAAGCACATGAATGGGTGTATGGCTTGGAGAAAGTCGGTATGCTCAAGTTTTTCGAAATTCCACATTTTGTATGAAGTACCAAAATAAATTCCTGTGTCAAGGTATTTCTTAGTTGCATCCATGAGGGGACGCTTTGGCTCGATCCCCCAGTTTCAATCGATACAACGTTAATAGCACGCATCATAGGGTTGTGCAAGGCAAGAGAAGACCCAACATTACTATTCCTCAAAATGGGAGAGTGAGCCCTCTCCAAGGCTATAAAAGATAAGTATGACACATTCATAGGAAAACAAGGTCTGGATGTGAAGAGAATTAGTGACCAAGAGGTCAGGTTTATGGCACAGATTCTATCCTGTAAACTATTGCGTAAATGTTGCAGATATGAGGTACCAATGACAATCATCTCAGTCGCAGAAAAATGCAAAGAGGGTGTTCAAATGAACTGGGAAACCTTTCTCATTAACCAATTTTTAAAGGACTACATAGAAGCCCAGGAGAAGGGCACATAATTTCATTATGTGTGGCTATTGATTCTTATTGCACTGGTCAGGTGGCAGGAGCCTACCTTTTACCAACACATGCGTGTTTCAGGTTGCAACCCTTTAGCTTCTAGATATACCAACTTGTGTCACTCCACCGTCAAGCGATGATAAATGGACACCAACGTCACTTTTTACTCATACTTGTAGTTCATCACACAGGTAGTAGAGACTACATGGCACATTCCAGAGGAAGCAATCACTGCCTACAGGGATGTCGTGCACTTCAGAGTGGGCATGCACCATCTATATGTGAAAACCAAAAAGGATCCTATGCGACATGAGTTACCAACCATTTACCGATTGAAAATGAAATAGGTGCACTCCATCATCAATAACTGGGAGGATGACTAGAAGAATCTAGCCGACAATCCAGGGTCCTCACAGGAGGACGAAGACCAAGGGAAAAGTGAGGAAGAGGAAGAGGATCGGAAAAATGGCATGGACAAGCACCCTCGTCGATAGAAAGCCCTTGTAGTGGGCCTCAAAAGAAAAGATCAGGAGCCATAACAAACAAGAGGGGCACCAGAAAATACAGGAGGGGTGCGAAAGAAATCTAAAGTGCAACACCAAGCCCCATTTTGTATTTTTACCAATGATTATATTAATCGTATTGGGTACCTAATCCGTGATTCCATCGAGGAAATTTGGGAAGAAGCTACAACAAAGAATGAAGACCATCAAAATAAGGTCTGAGAGCAGTTGGGAGTCCTTCAGCAGCTCTTAGAAACAATGTGCGCGGTGAAAGACCCAAATGTAGGGGACGACCAATCCACTAACCGAAGGACAATAGAGGACAGTGCGCAAACAACTCTAACACATCCCTCAGGGGAGCAACACACTATACAACTTGAGGTAGTTGCACTCGAGTTGCCCACAGGAGAATTGCAGGAACAGATTGTATTATTGTGACACCTTAGTAGTGTTGTCTCTAGAATACCCATTCAAAGGGTAGAGGAACTCCAAGCACAGTTGGTACAAGAGATAAAGCATCGAGGTGATGCCACACACCAAGACTTAGCCATACTATGGGACGAAAGCACCCAAGTACATATATAGTATGATACAACCCTGCAACAAATGAAGGAGCTTGAAGGAAAAATGGAGGAAATATTGAAGACAAAAAAAGGCACAGAGGAGAGGGAAACAAAAACCCAAAAGGAGAAGGACGATGTAGAAGCCATGGTATAGAAAATTCAGGTCATTGTCCAACACTTATACAAACTAGTACTAGAAGGTCCCCCGATCATGGAGGGCACTATGGAGGAACAATTGTTGAATATTGGGGAAGTTATGAAGCGATTCATAGAGAAGATCCAGGATATATAACTGTAGAGCATGCCTGACACACCACCTGAGGTGCGCAAGAATAGACTAAGGACGAAAACATTAACAGTTCCTAGGATTAAGAAATTTGAAGATGAATGCGAACAAATTTGTGAAAGAAGTGCCACAGTATGGGAAGAATTCATGGGAGACCCAGAGATGAAGAACGTAGAGGCCAAACTAAGAGCAGTGCAATAACATGCCAATGAGGTAGTAGAAACTGAAACAACATTCTCACCATTCGAGTGAATGACAACCATTTTGGTGCAGCGATAGGAATTTGTAGAAGTAGAGAAACTTAGGGACCAACAAAAGGTCCTACAACAAAGACTTGGACCTAGACAGGAAGAAGCAGTCTGGATTATTGGCGAATTGGCCAATGTACAGGGAAAGGTCAAACAATTTATGGATGACACAAAGAGAAAACTTCAAGACTTGACCAAGTAAGTGTTGACGATGATTTTTTTCAACAAGACTTAGCCGATAAAGCGTTGCCAAGCTCCCTCTCCAGTCACACTGGTTGCACAAAATTTCGCTCACTTTCGTTAAAATTGGCGCAATACACTCGATGAAATATTAGTAACTCTTGACCTATCAATCATATGACTTATGTTTCTCACTCTTTGCATTCCTAACTCTTATCATACTCCACACTCTTGGTTGGTACATTAACGTATTTTTATTATAAACCCTTATATTCCATTTATTGATATATACCCTACCTTGTCTAAGTGAATAAGGATTTGAAAGTAGTTAAAGCTACATTTTAGGTTATGATGTATTATACCCACCTTCTCACCTTATATCCCATGTCTTTTTCTAAAAAAAAAAAAATTATTATGACATAAAAGTTATAAACAACTTTCCATTGTGTTATAATCATGTCACTATTCCATATCATTCTAAACATTATCATTGCATCATATATTCCATACTCCTTGCCACATGTCTCCTTAAACCTGGGTTTCCACTCTACTTTTTCAACATGGTTTAGATTACCTTATGTTTTGGAAACCATTACATGATGTCCAACTATGTTCATACGAACCTTTTCCCTTATGGATTACTTTATGGTTGACTTAACTCATAAGTTGGATTTTTTTTTCCAAGTATGAATTCAGGTGAAAAGATGCAAAACAATCCACGTGTAAGATATCAAAGATAAATTATTGGACTGAGAGACATTCTTTTGGCAAGCAAGGTTTATACGAATTGGGGGTATTATGAATCTATATGAACAAGAGATTTCTCTATAGAGCGTATTTGCTCTCCTTAAGATTAAGGATAATCTAATTCAATTCCAGGTTCAGGTTTGGGCGATACATTCACAAGTAACGATTGGGTACGCATGTGTTATAGAACGAGACCATGTCGCAAGCAATGGTCAATGAACAAGATTAAACCTTTCATCGTTTATAGTATTCTGACTCTGCACATTCTGAAACAACTATATTCAGCAGATTCAAGGGCACAACTGAGTCACATTCAGGTTACTCGTATGCTTCTACAGGTGTTTTATTTTTGCGTTCATAAAATGTGTATAGCTGTACACGTTTTGGACAGAACCTCTGTGCCTTACTCGCAACAACCACTACAGGTTCATTACTGGAGCTTCAAGATCAAGATAGCATGAACTACTTGATAAACTATTGGTTGAGGCTTAAACGATATTGTGTTGGCGTGAGAGTAGGGAAAAGGGAAAGTCTCGGACAGAAAAATCGACAAGTGGAATAACCATTTTCTCAAAACATTTGCTATTTTCTTATTTCAGGCAGTTCGCTTCAGTTCGTTCACTTAAGAAACGACCATAACCACCGGAACCGTTCACCTGAGAAACGACGATAACTACTGGAACTGTTATAAAAGAAGCAGCGCGCGGCCTGCCAGAAAAGAGGGCTTCCACAGAGGTCGCAGGCAGACCGAAAATTTCTGAAGGATATAAGATCTTAGGAAAAGAGTTGAGAGTGAGAATTTAGGCAGATTTTTTCAGAGAGTAATATGCTGTGAGTGCTGAGAGAGCTTTTCATTTCATTCGTCCATTACATCTTCAGAAGGGATTGACGAAATTGTCGGTAGCAGGTAGCAGGTGGTCTTGCGAAACAGCGAAGAGGATAAGCGAGGATGAGTTTGCTGGTCTTCATGAGGTAAAGATTTACTTATTTAATTTGTTGTAACAAGGTTCGATTCGATTCGATGCTAATCAGCTTTACTATGCAAGTTCTCTCCTTGTGAATCGCCATCATGGCTCTATTCCTTCTTGGCTCAGCTCTCTTTTTCTTTTTTATGCTTGGTTCTTCTATTGTAAGTTCTGTCTAGAAGGACTAAAGGCCATGTACTTGGCCTCAGTCTATGCAGGGACTTGAATATTTGGGTTGATTTATGATGTTGTATAGAGGTTTTTCAATGAAAATTAGCTATTTGTCACTCTCTAATTTTTTCCAGTAAATTTCTTAATTTTCTTCAACTTTATTTTACTTCTTGATTTCAGAATATATATATATATATATATATATATATATATATATATATATAGACAAATGAATTGTATTTGCATTGTAAACACTCATGTTCATAGTGTTTATCTACTATCTCACTAGTGTAAATAAACTTGGTTTATTTGTTTTTTTAAATTACATCCTAAACTTTAAAAATGGAAATAAATAATTCATAAACAAATGTGTTTCACTCATTAATGTTTTAATATATACAAACCCTTTTGTTATTTTTTATTATACCCTAGCTTCTAAACAAAAAAGAAAAAAAAAATTTAAATATTGCTAGTTTATTGCTATATGATAAGTTTTCTTTTTTACTTTAAATCTAACACAGGGTTTTAACTTCCTAACTTTTAGATTAACTTTGCTTTGAATTATTTTTTCTAAATTAAAACAAATCATGCATTTTACTTTTATCATTATAACCCCTTTCAATTTTAATTGTATAAATCCTCACATAGAAATGATCAAATTGTAAATATCATAAAATCATAAAAATTAAATATTGTAAAAAGAAAATCACAGGATAGAGGGATCTATGCTTGGACTATAGGTTAGGATAAAATTAACTTAGAGTTCAATGGCATTCTTTTCTAGGGCTCTAAGCCTAGGGTGATATTCCCGCTTCTTCTCGCTTAGCCTTGTGGGAGGTTAAACATGTTGATACTTGAGACTCACTAGTCTTTTGGCATCAACAGTAAGTTGTGGAGGAGATTACAACAATAGAGGCCACCATGGTTATGGAGGTGGAAGCGATTAAGGCTGTCACACAATAGTTCCTTGTAGAGTGGAAGAACATGCAACATGATTGAGTGGCTCGGGATGAGCCACATGTGAGTGTTGGGGGCCTATTGGACAGGAATTTTTGGATATAATTTTAGAGAAAAACCTAAGTAGGAAGAAATAACGCAGAAGGAAGAAATTGTACAGAAGGAAGGAAGCACACAGAAGGGCACATAAGGAAATATACCGCGCGGGACAGAGACACCGCATAGACAGAAGGATAAATCAAGTGAGCGAGAGGAGGAAGCGCAAAGGATGACAATGAAACTTCCTAGAAATAGAATAACAACATAAAAGTTGTATAAAGAATGAGAAGTAAAAGAATGCAAACAACCAGTTAACCAAAGTTGGTCATGCCATGCATTGTAATGAGATATTTTGGGATAAATAAGAATAGGACTTTAAAACCTAGATTTTGGGTATAAGTATGTAATGGGTAGGGTAAAAAGAGAGCTAGTGATAAATAGACAACGAGAGAGCTAGTGGACTAGAGAAAGTGGGTAGAATCCATAAAGGTTGATATTATGTAAGAATCGGGAATGTAATCAGTTGATGCGATGAATAAAGATAGAGTTTGAGAGATAATCTTGCATCTTGTGGTCTTTACTTGTTTATGTGTAGTTATGAATGACGGTGTTATACTTCGTAGACTATATTTAGTGTATGGATTGGTTATGATGCAATATTCATGAATGGATATAATAATCAAGAGCATACATAAGATAGAATAAGGAATGATTATGCGTGCATTTGCCTCCCTTTCCCTTACTATTGCAAAAACCTGGTTCTTGTAGTCCCAATAGATGCCTTGGTTGAGACTTCATCTGCGCGAGAAGGTGATGCCAAAAGGGGCGGTGTCTTGAGGGTTTGTTGGTCACAATTTAACTCAATTTTGGGTCTTACAACCGATGTAGACCAGTTTATCCCAACAATCTCCTTATGATAAAAATGACTAATCTAGAGAGAGCTCAACAACAAAATGTTCCCCCTAGACCTCCATATAGCAACAATAGACAACAAATAGGAAATATAGGATGGAACCCTAGGCCCCCTAATGAGCAAAGGGTTCTTAATGCCCTAGCACCTACTAATGTGATTAATCAAGAAGTTGGCCCTTGGTGTTTTCCTTGTGGTGATTCTCATTGGGAACATGAGTACCCTATAATTCATAATAGTGGTAATTATGAGAACCCAAATAGTTATGAATGCATAAAATTTATTGATAACTTGGATCCTATTTACACCATATCATCCCAAGAATACTACAATGTTATCTTGGAACAACTTGAGCGAAGCAAACAAGAAGCTTCTAGGAAAGCTATGTTAGAAGTCCTAAGTCTAATGGATGAGGAATCCATGGATAAACTTAGGAATAAAGATTTTTTGACTTACTATTTAAAGAATAAGGAACTTGAAACCTCTCCCAATGATCCTAAACCCCTTCAGATAAGACCCTATTTACGATTGAATTCCATTAACCCCCCTCCTCAATCAACCTTTCCTAAGAATAATGATATAGATTTGAATATTGATATGGCTAGTATATTAGCAAAGGTTAATGTACATGTCCCTCTTACCAAGATAATAAAGATTACTTCTTTAAGGGATAAGGTGAATAATTTCTTAAGTATCCAAGAAGAGTGTGATGATCCTCCTATATTTTTACAATCTATGCATTATGACCCAAACTTCAAGTAAAGGGATACTTGAACAAGAAGATTTTCTATTTATAAAAAACATAGAAGAAAAAGAAGAAGACATCCTTTGATACACATTTGCTACAAAATTGTCTTCATCCCATGAAAAAGGCTCATAAGACATAACTGTACTAAGTTCATGGGAAGAGGCCTTATCCTCTCTATCTTCCATATGTACATTTCTCCCATCAAGTAATTCAAAATGGTTCAGACCCATTGAGTTTATTTGAATCTAACAGTGAGTGGTTTCCTGCAAAGTTAAACCATTAAAGTGATCAGGATACAAGTAATAATAAGTGGAAGAATTAAGAGAATTAAAAGCTTCTCTAGAACATGAAATTTTTTCAACAAGTGACACCCTGAATGGTATCTCCTCCTCATTAAGAAAATTGGTGATTTATACTGAATTGGTAGGTTGCACACTAGGAATGGTTTCAAAACCAACATGTTCTTCTTCAACATCATTTCCTTCTCCCAAGAAAAAAAAGGATTGTCTTGATAAAATAGGTATATCTTGCATGTTTACTTCTTGTCCTTGAGTGGAAAGATCAACGTGGTTGTCTTGCTCCTGCACAATATGAGAATTTGAAATGTCTTCCAAAACATATTCATGATTAGAAGAGAGAAGCAAGTCACAAGAATCATTAGAACAAGAAGGCTCAATAAATAATACATCACCAAGAAGAAAACATTCTTTCTCTATGTCAATAATATCGGGAGAATTTGTAACAACAGGACAATCCAAATAACCATGAAATAATTCCATTTTATCCATGTGTGAGGAAGAATTCATTTCAAGAGTGTCTAGATTTTCTTCATTAATAAAGTTATCAACATTTAAAGTTCACTCTGTAGCTTCATCTTCCATTTCTTGTGATGGAGAAGATGAGATAGGATAATGAGAACCTGACATAACAATCGGTGTGACCCGAAGTGTCCCATTATCAACAAGAAAATCCTCCTCTTGGTCAACTACAAACAAATATGAAATTGAATTTACAACAAAAGAGGTCTATTTTTTATCACAAGGAAGAAAATGAGGGATGGAGTGGTGAGACTATACATATGCTTCTTCCAAAAAATAATTCTCTATCTGATCTATATCCTCCATAGTGAAGAAAGATTCAAACATATGGAGTCTAACAAAGGCATTAGCATTTTCAACATTTTCATTTAACTCCAAATTAGTATGTAAAGGAACATTAAAACATGATTCAGATTCTTGATCCACTAGCTGGTCTATTTCATTAGTAAGATACATTAAACAAGAAATCAAATAATTATTAGAAGGCCTATCAACCAAAGGAAACCTATAGCAAAGATGAGTAAATCTGATAACAAAATATTGAAGAGATTCATCTTCCTTGTTCCTAAGCTCTAAAATTTCTTCACACAATTTATCATAATTCTCAAAACCATGCAAAAATTCACGAATGAATTGTTCACATGTGTGAATAGAGGTGGCCAACAAAGTCTCACACCAACTCTTCACCCAACTTGCAAAAGTGAGAGCGAACAACTTGCAAATGGCACTTCCATTAACAATATTTTGAGAGCTACAAAATTTCTAGAAATTAAAAGCATGTTCAAATGCAGTTGTCTCACCCTCGCTATCAAATGTAAGTTTTGATAAGAAATGTTAATTCTTTCTAAGAGGTTTGGGATGCATGGTACCAGAAAAACACCTCCATAAAGGAATATGGGATGGAGCCATTAGTAAATTAAGAAAATTAATTTCAATGACTCCATAGGCCCAACTTGTCATATGGCCCTCCTTCTAGTGTCATTTCTATTGATGTGTTTGAATGGTCTGTCAATCAAGTAACGAAGAACGCCCGATGGCAAGTCCCAAGTAGACCTAATCTTGTCTGGGGTGACATTTTCGACAAGTATATGGGCCTTGTTGTCACTCAGAATTAAAATAAAGAAAAGTGGAAAGACAACGAACTTCCCCCCAAAGAGTTCTAATTAATGCTAAGGCTAATCCAACTAAAATGAACTAATCTAATATAACTACTTCTAACCTATCTCATGGGAGAAAAACTAATATATGAGCACAACTTAAAATGATACTTGGACAACATAAATAGTTCATGGAAGCCAAAGTATATTATATCAATAATATTGTAGATATCATTTCAAATGGTTGAAGAGGAGATCTGTAAAATCATCCCTGTACTCATTATAAATCACAACAACATAAGGATTCTAGATACTAAACACAAAAATAGTTCACATGATCAATACCTAGAAAAATTAAACCATAAATACAAGTGTAGAATAGTCCCAGAAGCATTTGCAATAGTTATGACTTCAAAATGTCTTCTACTTTTTATTAACTCAGAAGCAATAATACCCTCTTTCATTACAAATGAAAAAAGTCCTTCTTACATTCAACCATCTCTCTTTTATAAAACAAGATAGACTCTTCAACTCTCATGACTACTCATTTCATTTTCCCCCAATTTCTTTTTACATTTTCAAAAATGTAGATGTGGGAGTTAAAAATGGAAGATGAATAGACCCCTGGGTGGTTACATTCGCCCCATGACAATTTACAAATTATATCTATTTGAAAATATTATTTACTCTTCCCGTTGTCTTCATCTTCTGAATTTCTTGAGTCTTTCTAGGTGCTTTTAGCTTTGGCACGTTGAACGAGATCATTCTAGATTCTTCTCCTCTGTCTCAACTTTATATTGAGTTATTTTTGGCTCGATTTCGTTATCTATAGCTTGAGATATAGATGTATGAAGTCTACATAGCTAATTCTTCAACTAAATTCAGGTTCCATCTTTGTTTTTCATTTTTGGACCATTTATGTTGTCAATGTTTCATCATTTTCTATCGCATCCTATTCTTCTCTTCTACAACTCTCCATCGAGTTGTCCTAGACCTGATTTTGTTTTCTGTAGCCTCGGCTATGGCTTCTTCAAGTTTGAAAGTCCATTTCTTCCCCCGAATTCATGGTCTATTATTTTCTACATTTTCTAATGTCTTCGATCACATGCCTATCATAGAGATCTCTACTACTACATTCCTCTATCTAATATCTTTCCAACGAGGCATCGTGGACCTAATTCCAACACCCGTCACCAAAGTTATGCTCGTTTAAAGATTTTTGTTCAACAACCATCGATTTGGCATGTGGGTGAATCTAAACCATTGATCTTCAACCTGCAAAAAGGAGTCCCACATCCATAAGCGAGTTTTACAATTAGCAGTTCAAATGGTTTATCCCCTTTAGATAGTTTGGATACAAATTTGGGAAAGCATGGGACATGTGGCTCTAATTTTAATTTCAACCAATTTTCCCTTTTTTTTTTTTTAATTAGGAAAATAATTAAAAATAAAATAAAAAATAAAAAATAACAAAATTATTTACATTATTATACAATTATTTACAAAGTTAAAAACAAAAATCTACCCCTAATCCTATATTATCAAAGAAAATTAAAATTTACCAAACCAATTACCTCCATGTTAATGAAAAATAAAAATAATTTGAACGTATAACCTTTGAGGAAAAAACACTTATTTTTATTGATTAGATCGATTCATGTTACTTATTCATCTATCCTACAAGAAAATAATTATCCATGAAAAATTAAAAATGAAATTCAATACACAAATAAATAAATAAAATTAAACTATAAAATTAAATAAATAATAAAAGAACAAAACTTAAAATTAATAAAATAGAAAATATTAAATAAAAAAATAAAAAAATAAAAAAAAATAATAATAAAATATATAATACATTATTATACGCACGCTCCCACTAGCTCATGCTCTACTACATATCATGACGATGATCACTCATCGTGGATGCCTTTCACTCTACACGCCCCCGATGACTCCACATCCTTGATCACCTCAACTTTGTTTTCCATCTCGAGAGGATGTCCTAATCGTCGATCACTTCCTGCTCACACTACCAAATCTAGCTCATTCCTATGTTTGCTATTAATGATATTAAAATAAACAAGTTTTTTTATAAATAAATATTAAAATATTCTTCAAAAGTCATACCCTTTTAAAAATTCTTTAAAATAATGTGTGGGTCATCGTCGCGGTTTTGTGGTGGTTCATGAAGGTAAGTATGCGTGGTAAGTTTGAGTATATTCGTCGATGACAACATTGGCGATCCCTTTTAGCTTTCTTTTCATGTGAATTAAACTTAATAAAATATTATAATATTCACTTTATCCCATTTATACTGAATAAAATATTTACAAAGTGGTATATTAGCTTTCCCTTGAGCTATTAAAATTATATTATAATATAATACAATTATACCATAATATATTAGGCTGACATATTTCAAGGCATTCGGGAATAACAAGATTTTTATAGGAAAATATGATTTCCATGCCATTTGGAAGGGGAGGAATAATTTTCTTAAAAAAATACGACCTGGGATAGTACATGAGGTTTTTGGTGTGTGAGGGAGAAATAAAAAGATAAAAAATGTATGTATAGATTAGGGTTTATTAAAAAAAATAAAAAAAATAGAATTACAAAACTAATAAAAGAAAATTAAAAATGAAAAATTAAAATGAATATATACACAAATGTATATTATACTCTAAGTTTTGATTAAATGGTTTGTTTATTTAATGCAAATTAGTTTATCTTATAGAAAGAAGAATTTATCCCATGTAAAATATTTTACTTGAATAAATTATTCCTTAGGTAAAAGTAAATACTTGAAATAATATTAAGGAAAAACTGTGGAAAACTAAAAAAAATAATTTACAAAAATAAAATAATATATATACAAAAATATTTATAAAATAACGAAAAATAAAATAAAATTACAAGTTAGATAATTAAGTTTAAATTCCATGAGTCAAGGTTCTACGCCTGCTTAGGGTTCCACCGATCAAGGTTCCACACCTAGGGGATGCAATTTAGAAAAAGATGTATAAGCTGGGATTTAGTGAACTGCTATGGAGAGGAATGAGACATATGGTGATCAAGGATGTGGCGATTAAGCTGCAATGAAGGGAAAGAGAAAAAAGTGAAAGGATGACACTTTGCGTGACAATTTATCATCGCAAGTTACGACGAGTAGAAACGAGATGTGGACTCCAACCAAGCGTGCATGATAGGTTAGTCCAATCAATATGCACATCTTAGAGGGTGTATATTCTCAGATCACGAGGAGTGAGAATCAATCAAGGTCGAAGAAAAGGTATTTACATTGGACCACCATACATGCGATAGATAACTAAGAGGCGTCAGGTAACAATACGACAAGGACTCACAACTAGGAAGTTGAATGGACTTTGGCGTGGATTTTGGAAAGAGGTAAGACCAAAAGAGACTCAGTATAGATAACTTTGAAAAAGGTTCATGGATAGGCTTGTGCAAAAGGTAGGTCTGACATATGTGGGAGCTTAATACCTCAAGGTGACTGCAAGTGAAGGTAATCCACTTTCCAATAAGGAGAAGCCAAGAAAGAATCAAGGAAAGGTTTTAGATAAGGATCAAGAGATTTCCCCACAGACCTCTTAAGGCTGGAGTGGTCACACGAATGAAGTATCTTTGCAAACCTGCTCCTACAAAACAAAAGAATGATATCAACCATGCAACCAAAACAATACTTTCCAATACCATAAAAAATATATTCCCTGCATTTAAGCCAATTTAGAAGAGAGTGTTAGGTTTATTCAATGATAACATGGTGGTTGTAGATGAATGTCTTGAAACTACATGTGTTAAGTCTCAACTCAAAACAAGGATCAACAATTATGCGATTTAGAATTAAAGTTCGAAATAGGTGAGTAAAATCTGCATGCAAAAACATAAAGCACAAACATACCAGCAAGATGATGCATAGTTTGAGTTAGTCAATCAGGACATACAATAGAACAAACATTCCACTATGTAATATCATCAAGCACTTCAGAATCAGAAAAAGGTCAGAATATAAGGCATTAATTACATCATACAAATTTCAACGAAACATCATAGGTCAAGAAGCAACATGAAGACATTTGAAATTATCAGATCAAAAGGAATAAACAACACCCATAAAAAATAATCTTCAATTAATATTAAACTCCCCCCAACTCTCTTAATGTAGGAAAATATATAGCATTAGGCTCAAGTAGTAGAGGATTAAGCAATATGTTTGAAATTTTAGGAGGGGGGGGGCTTTCCTTTCACTTGTAAAAGAAAAAGTAAAGGGCGGTTGTTGTGGCCACAATGCTATGTAATCATGTCACTCCCTATAAGCAAAGAAAACAACAAGTGGGATAATTTTGGGTATGTGTTACATTCTTTGCATGTGTGTGTTGGGGGGGTGCAGTGATTTTCACTATTTTTAGCGGTTTTCTAATTTAATCCTAGATTAAGGAATTATGGCTTTGGTAGCTGTAGAATACTTAAAAATATTATATATATTGTATTATGAATGGTGGAATTAATACAATGAAGAGTTGAGAGGTGTGACACCAAGGAAGGCTGGTTTTCTCCCAATTAATGATTTCCAATGTAAATCTCTATGTACTATGTGTATGAGTCATTGGTTAATTTCTATTTTTCTTAAGAGTTTGTATGAATTGATTTACTTCACAAGTTTAAAACTTACAAAGATAAGGGGCCATATACTCAACTAGCCTTGCTATAGGATCCTTTGAGGTTACTGGGGAATCCTTCGTTGTGTTGGACCTCAATCCTTCAACAAAATAAGGGAAGTAATTGATTAGGTGACAATGAAAATTACTTCCATATGTTACACTAGTCAAGAACCTTGTGAAGTATTTACACAAGTGCTAGATTTTGTGATAACATTTTTGCATCATTGTTGGGGATAATTGAGTCATTATTCTTGAATATCTGAATTCTATGCTTCATGAAATTCTTTGTAAGCTTACATCAAATCCTTTCTTATATAACTTTCCTAGAAACTCCATTGAGGGAAGAATCCCTTATTCTTATGCATATTTCAATGAGCCTTGTCTAACAAGATCATCTGGCGACTCTACATAACCCAAGTGTTGAAAACACTAACCAAATACCTAATAGAATATTTTCTAATCATACTAAGGTTTATAATAGAAGGCCTCCTCATAATTCTCATGTCGTAAAATATTTATTTGGAGGAAGACTTCCTTTATCCCCTATGGATCAATGATATGGGTTACCAATGTCTTAAATCCTTTGGATATGTTTACAATCCATGGATACCCTCATGCTATGCCTTGAAATTTTGGTAATTGGATGCCTAAATTATATGGGAATGATGGCATCACTACAAAAGAACATGTGGATAATTTTTATGCATGCTTTCATAATCACCCTCTTAACAATGATGATGAAGATACAATTATGAAACTCTTTGTTTCTTATTTGATTAAGGATGCTAGAAAATGCTATAATAACCTCCCTGATAAGAGTATCAAAAATTAGGAATCTTTTCATGATACCTTTATGAAAATATGGGGCAAAAAAATGGATCCTAGGATGTTATTATTGCAATTTAATGAAATAAAGAAGAAAGATAATGGATCAATAAAAGAATTTGATACAAGATTTGAGAAATTGCTTCAACAAATTCTTGATGACATTATCCTGAAGGATGTTGTTGTCATTCTTCTTTACACAAATTCCTTTGAGGGGGGATTTAGATTCATTATTAGGGACAAGTCACCAAAGACTCTTGTATAAGCGCATGATCAAGCTTCCAATATTGAGGAAAATCTCCTAACTTCCTAGGTAGAACCTTTTCATGCCCCTCATTCCAAAGCTGAGAATAAACCTAGAACCATTAATCGTGTTGAACCTACTAATGATTCTATAATTTTTATCATCCAAATACTTGATAAAATGACAACTTAATTTATCCAGGCCCATAATCTCCTTATGAGCAAAATGACTAATCTAGAGAGAGCTCAATAACAAAATGTTCCTCCTAGACCTCCATATAGCAACAATTGAAAACAAAGAGGAAATACAGGATGTAAACCTAGTCCCCCTAATGAAAAAACGTTTCCTAATACCCTATCACCTACTAATGGGATTAATCAAGAAGTTGGACCTTGGTTTTTTCCTTGTGGTGATTTTGATTGGGAGCATGAGTACCCTAGACTTCATAATAGCTATAATTATGAGAACCCTAATAGTTATGAATACATTAAATTTATTGATACCTTGGATCCTATTTACACCATATCATCCCAAGAATACTACAATGTTACCTTGGGACAACTTGAGCGAAGCAAACAAGAAGCTTCTAGGAAATTTAGGTTAGAAGTCCTAAGTCTAATGGATGAGGAATCTAGGGACAAACTTAGGAAGAAATATTTTTTGACTTATTCTAGAAAGAATAAGGAACTTAAAAACTCTCCTAGTGATCATAAACCCCCTTATATAAGACACCATTTACCATTGAATTCCATTAACCCCCCTCCTCAATCAACCTTTCCTAAGAACAATGATTTAGATTTGAATTTTGATATGGCTAGTATTGTAGCAAAGGCTAATGTACATGTCCCTCTTACCAAGATAATGAAGATTATTTCTTTGAGGGATAAGGTGAATAATTTCTTAAGTATCCAAGAAGAGTATGAGGATCCTCCTATATTTTTACAATATGTGCATTATGACCCAAGCAAGGAGGAGCATGCACTATTTTTTATCACATTGGTATTAAATGATTTATTACTTCATAATTGTATGCTTGATTATGGGGCTTCCACCAATGCAATGTATTTGAAGGTCATGAATCAATTAGGCTTGAAGATCACACAACCTTATAGGAATGTTTTTGGAATCAATTCTAAAGCTATAAAGGTATGTGGTGTGATGAAGGACCTTAAGGTGTGTCTTGTTATTTATCCTGAGGAGTCTATTTCAATGGATGTTATATTTATTGATGTGCCTGATGCTTGGGGGATGTTATTTTCTAGGAAATGGTCTGTGAATTTAGGTGGTATTTTATACATGGATTTGTCCTATGCAACCATCCCAATTGGATATGGGAGCTATGACACTTTATATAACCATCCTATGAATATAAACCATGTAGAACACCCTAGCAATAGAGATAACGAGAGTATGATTTCTCTAAGCTAGAAGAAAACTTGATAAAAGAAGCCCATCATAATAAACTCATGGATTCCCATATTGATAATAATAATTATCAAGAATTAACTACCCTTCCTTTTGTGCAAGATAATATTGATGATGTTGATAACATAGTGTTGCAAAAGGGAGAATATTATATAAAACAACTTATGAAGTTGATCCGAAATTGATCTTTTAAAGACTTTGGTTAGGTTTATGCATCAGTTGATTTACCATTTAGGAATTAAGAGAAGAAGCTTGATGAAAGAATGTTGCAGCCATATAAGAAGTAAAAACAACAAACTATCACACCAAGATTGATAACGGAGTTCGACACAAGTTTTCCTGTGTCTTCGGGCCTTTGTCTCAGTGGGGAAGGCTTCTTATTAATCTTCAATGCTTTAATAATACAAAAGAAAGGGTTACATAATAGCTTATGAAACCACCTTTCAGATATACAACTTATGGACATAAATAAACATCACCATTGGCTGGAACAGGAAATTCTGAGACTTTTGAGTATGAAGTCGGCTATGCTTGGCTCGACACCTTGGCATCTGGAAGAAATTTTATGTTCAGCTACTCGGATGAAAAAAAAAATCCATATTCGGAGTTCCCTTGAAATTCTGCAAGTTTTGAGTATAAATTCGACCTGCTTCTGAACAGTCCCTCGGGTCCTCCCCTTGCACGAATCCCAATGCTGCACCTCGTCATATTCGTACAATCTCGATTTGCATGCCAATTTTTTTTCTCGATTTCTGTGCCCGGCTAAATAAGCCAGAATCCACCAAATTTAGAGACATAAGCCATATTTAGTGACAGTTAGCCATATTTAGCGAGATTTTACCAGATTTGGTGGAATCGCCAAATTTTTGAGCTTCGAGAAGGTGCCACATGGCGCCTCCTCATTGGGTCGCGTATCAACTCTCCATTGGCCCGATCCACTTCACCCTGCACAGTCAGTTTCCACATTTCACTCATACAACCACATCACTGCCCAGTCAGCTGCCATGTGTCATCTGTACGGCTGCCACGCCATCGTACGGACCTACCATGTGTCATCTGTATGGCTGCCACGCCATCGTACGGCCCTACCATGTGTCATTTGTATGGGATACCTCGTAATCACACAACCCTTCCACATGTCATCCATACGGGATGCCACATCATCATATGAACTACCTCGTGTCATTCCGTACAATCTGTGTCATCGCCACATCAACACCCAAAAATGCCAAAAACTCCTGCCGTGTGTCAGCTCCTAGTGTTGCCACATCGGCATGCTGACGTCACCTACTGACGTCATCTTCTACGTCATTGTTGACGTCATCATACATACGATTGATGTCATATGTTGAATTTGACTTATTGAATTTGACTTTTTGACTTTGACTTTTTGCTTGTTTGACCTGAACTTCAGATCACGATAACTTTCGCATACGGTGTCCATTTTCGGAAAAAAAATATATATATGGAAAAAATTGGCACGAAGAGCCCTACGTATTGGAATTGGTTTCATCCTATTCTAAGAACTTTTATTTTTAGGCCTTTCTGGATCCATTTTGGATCATTCCTCCCCACTAAGAACTTTTGGTCCTCCAAAAGGATATTAACTAGTCATCAAGTGAGGGATAGACCTCCCCACTTTTCCTTTGTCTTTAAACTCTGTCATGTGCACCTGTCGCATCATAATAAATTTTATAATAACCATGACAACTGAAAGCATATTGTTAGCCACTTGAACTCGTTCACATCTTACTGAATTAACTACCATCCATGTAGAAAACATTAGCAATGATAACATCATAAATATGACTGAAACTGAACCCATATGTTTGATGTGCTTTCACGAAATTAACTCATCTTGAAGAAAATTATGATTGAAATCCCATCCTACAACAATTTCATGTTCATTCTTAATATCAACTTCTTTACTTGGCACAATTATAGGTGTATTTCTTGCATAAGCTGGCTTCTTTAATTGTTCCATTGTTAGAAGAGATTGATTTTCTTTTATGTGATGAGCATGTACAACATATTTTGTCCCTTATTTAGTTAAGTGATATTGATTATGTTCCCTATAGAATATTGCTTTGCGATCATATAAATAAGGGCTTCCTAAGACCATTCCACATGTTTCTAGTGGCACCACATCACATGTTACTTCATCCACATACTTAGATGTAATTGCAAACTTTATGATACATTGTTTTATTATGGGAAATTTATGATCTTTGCTTATCCAATTTTGTGAGTAGGGTTTGTGATGCATCTTAGTTTTTAATCCCAATTTATTAACCACTTCTTATGAAATTAAGTTAGATTGAGATCCATTATCTATCAATGTATCGATCTTATTCTATTTCATTATGACCCTTATATGAAAAAATTTACTTCTAGAATCATAACCATCACCAATTTTACTTGTCAAAACAACTGTTGTAATCTTAGACTCATCACCTAAATCTGATCCCAAGTTTGTTGGTTGTGTTGTTGTTGCAACTTTTTGCCTCCCTTTCCTCTCTTTGAACCACTTCAGTCTCTTCTCTGGGTGCAATTTCCAACAATGCTCATCATCATTCCCTTCTTTATTGCAACGCTTTCAAGAGAGCTTCTCTTCCTTAACTGTCACTGAATTTTCTTTCTTCCCATTCCCTTTTCCTTTGCCATCTTTCTTTGAAGATGATTCCCCTAATACACTAACTCCAATTTTTCCTGCTTCAATATACGTTGCATGAACATAAACCTCATGAAGATTATTATGTCCAAACATAAATACAGTATTACGAATATAAGCAGGCAAACCTCCTATATACTTCATAAGAGTTTCTTGTGTAGTTAATGGAACATCTAACATCAAATCCATCTTACGAAATTCATTTGTATATTCCTGCACTGACTGTCCTTTTCTTAACTTAAGACTTTTCCATTCAATTAAATACTTTTCCTTATACCCCAAAGGATAGAAATGTTTTCTAAGTGCGGAAATAAAATCATGCCATGATGGAAAAATCTTACCAACTTGTTGAGTTCTATGTTTCATTTTACTTTGCCACCATATGAGAGTTGTGCCTTCAAGACGAAGCGATGCTAATTTGATTCTAGTTTCCTAATCTTTGTTTTGCTGCACATTACAATATACCTCTATTTGTCTAACCCAATTATCAAGTTTATCAGCATTAACTTCACCATCATACATATGAAACAAAAATTTTAAATCAAGTTTAAGTAATGGCATATCAAGCTTATGTTTATGAGAATGTTTTCTTGAATAAGTAGTATTCGAACTTGTAATTGAAGAAGAAGAAGATGATGGAGATGAAGGAGGTGAAGGAGGAGTTTTAGGAGGGCCATCTCCTTCTTCACTTTTGGCTTGCTTTGAATATTCTCCTTTAACCAGTTTCTTTCATTCCAAGTAATCATCATATAACACTTTTACCATCTCCAACATGGAAAATAAAGTTCTTTGAAACTCTATTTCGTTTTGAGAAAGTCCTTATTCCGATGCCATCTTCTCACTTTGAGATGTCCTCTTTATTGATCCAATCTCTGTATATCCTTCTACAATATCTCCTTCACCACAACTTAGCTTTTCCCTGGTAATCATGCAAACTCAAACAACCAACTGTCAACTTGCTTTGATAACAATTGATCCGAAATTGATCTTTTAAAGAATTTGGTTAAGTTTATGCATGAGTTGATTTACCATTTAAGAATTAAGAGAATAAGCTTAATGAAAGAATGTTGTATCCATATAATAAGTAAAAACAACAAACCATAACACCAAGATTGATAATAGAGTTAGACACAAGTTTTCCTACGTCTTCGGGCCTTTGTCTCAGTGGGGAAGGCTTCTTATTAATCTTTAATGCTTTAAGAATACAAAAGAAAGTCTTACATAACAGCTCCTAAAACCACCTTTCATATCTGCAACTTATGGATAGAAAAAAACATCACCATTGGCTGAAACAGGAAATTTTGAGACTTTTGAGTATGAAGTCGGCTATGCTTGACTCGACACCTTGGGATCTGGAAACACTTTTAAGTTCGACCTCGGATGAAAAAACAAAATACATATTCAGACTCCCCTAGAAATTCTGCAACTTTTGAGTATAAAGTTGACCTACTTCTGAACAGTTCCTCGGGTCCTCCCCTCAGCATGAATCCCAATGCTGCACCCTATTAGATCCGTATAGTTTGTATAGTCTCGATTTGCATGCCAAAAAAAATATTTTTTCTCAATTTCCACTCCTGGATAAATAATCTAGACTCCACCAAATTTAGCAACAATTAGCCAAATTTAGCGAGATTCCGTCAGATTTGGAGAATCTCTTCCAAATTTGGTGGTAATTTCCAGATTTGGTGGAATCGCCAAATTTTTGACCTTCTAGAAGGTGCCACATGGCACCTCCTCATTGGGACACATGTCCCCTCACCATTGGATCAATTCACATCACCCTTCACAATCATCTACCACATGTCATTTGTACAACCACGTCACTTCCCAGTCAACTGCCATGTGTCCAAGCGACATTTGGTTTTGAAATACCGTGGGGCTCTACACAGATACATCCAGACTGAAATGGATTTTCTGGACATCTCATCACTCGGTGAGGCTTATCGATATGATGTTAAAATCAAGCAGAAATTTAAGCACCAGAACAAATAGGATTTCAGATCTGTAAATCCACAACAACCAAAGTATGACAAAGATAGCCCTAACAAACAGTCTCCCGAAAACCAGTTCAAGACACAAGAAAAGAAGGGTCATGGGAAGACAAAGAAGGACACCGGAAAATGGTGCAATTTCCACAAAATCCCCTGGCACAACACCGATGAATTTCGCTCAAAACAGTCATTGGTGGTCGAGATCAAAGACAAGGAGCCAAACCCTGATTCATAATCTGATTTTGAAAAAACTGGTAAAGGACAGATCATTGATGTAGACCCCACTGCTATTGTCGCAACCACATCAATTCAACCAGAAGAACCAACAGATCCCGAAGAGGGGGATCACCTTTTTCATTCACAGATGTGGGTGAAGGGGACCCCGCTGCATTTTATTGTTGATAGTGGAAGCTAGAAGAACCTCATCTCAGCAAAGGTCATCAAACAGTTGGGATTGTCGACAACACCACACCCACAGCCATACAACATTGGGTGGCTTCGCAAAGGACGAGATCTCTGTGTCATCCATCAATATCAATTGTCGTACAACATCCAACCCTTCAAGGATGAGGTATTATGTGATGTTTCCCCACTAGATGTCTGTGATGTGCTCTTGGGTCACCCATATATGTGGAGACGCCATGCTGTTTATGAGTCTCAACCCCGTAGTGTCATTTTTACTTTGGGGGGTCATATCTACATAATACCAGAGGTAGTTCTGACTACTGTTCCACCTAAAAAGTGTCGCAAGGTAGTATCTCATACTGCAAAATTCAGCTTCTTCACAATCTGTTCAAAAGGAGAACAAAAGGACACTGCAACCATTACAACCTTGCCCCAAGCACCTTCTATCCAATAGAAGCAGGTCGACAAGGTTGCAGCAAAGTGCAAAGATTCCTTCTGCATGCCATCCTCTCATGTATCTCGACTTGTTGAACAACCTCAACCTCAACAGGTTCGTGATAGATTTCCACAAACTGAGCAACGCGACGTCTCCAACAAGACAAACAAATCACCAAGATGCAGATTCAGCAAACGCTTCTCCCTTGGGAACTCAACGCAATGGAGACCATTACTTCCTAAGGAGGGAGGATTGATCCAGGTGGATATCGGTGGCCACCCACCTTTTCCAACTGGCTCAAAACAACTTTATGGCAATTTACTATTTTTAGCAGGTTTTAACTTCTGCGGCCATTTTGAGGGCCTAAATGAAAGTTTTTCAAGATAGAGGTTCTCAATGATATCCAAAGGAATGATTGAGCCCCCAAATGAATCTCCTCAATGATACCTTTCCAACAAGCTATCATACGCCTAAAACGAAGATCGTATGCAAAAGTTACGACCCTGGGAAGTTGATGTACTAAATTACCCAAACAGGGCCCACATGACTTTTGGCTCTTCATCTCCTAGGGTTAGGTTTTTGGATGTCTAGGACTTTTGGAATTCCCATTTATTGTAGAAAGGCCTTCAGAGCCTCATTGTAATCATCTTCTTGCGAATGCGAGTAGCCGTCACATCTCTTCTCAGAGATAAGCTGCCACCATTCTAGCGAGTCTTTCACGCTGTATTTTTACAGTCTCTGTACATTTCTTTCATTAATAGAAATTGTGTATTACTGTATCTCTGTGTTTATGGTTTCATCTCTGATATATTTTTTTTATATTTCTGGATATACGCGATATCTCTGTGCATTTCTTTATTATATCTCCGCTCTCATTTCGTGCCGAAAATAATCCGGATCATTGGTATCAGAGCAGGTTGTTCATGATCGTTTTTTCAGTGCATGTCCTCGACGAGGTCTGAGTATAGAAAGTTAGGTCTCGAGCTTGTCTCTCTTGAAGACAATCACTCTCGCACACCCAAGAAACCCTCAATGGTGGAAGAAAAGAAAAACGACGGAGCAGACGATCCTATCAATCTGTTGCTTCAGGAAGCTCTCACGCGACAGAGGGACGAAATGATGGAGAATTTTTCCTACATCCTTCAACGCTTGCCGATAGCATCAGGCGCATCTCCATCAAGCGACCACTTTGGAGGCACCTCGCCTTTCAAGGTACAAGTTAACTTTGATATTCCTTTATTTGAAGGACAGATAGACGCAAAAGCCCTAGAAAAATGGTTAACTCTGCTAAAAGGTTATTTCTCTTTTCACAATTTTTTCGATAAAGAAAATATCACCTTCGCACTACTTAAACCTCTCCCTCATGTCAAACATTGGTGGGAAAATTACTGGGAGCAAAGTTCCACAGAGGAGTCTGGAATATACAGGGCCGATCCCACTTGGAATTTTTTTGTGGATGCGGTAAAGGAACAATATTACCATGCTGGAAACTATGAGGACTAGTATATGAGATGGACCACACTGCGGCAAGAGAGGGGCCAAGCAGTTTCAGAGTTCACCAATACCTTCCATACCTTGCGCACTAAGCTAAGTATCAAAGACTCTGAGCGACATTTGGTTCTGAAATACTGTGGGGCTCTACACAGATACATCCAGACTGAAATGGATTTTCTAGACATCTCATCACTCGGTGCAGCTTATCGATATGTTGTTAAAATCGAGAAAAAATTTAAGCACCAGAACAAACGAGATTTTGGATTTGTAAATCCACAACAACCAAAGTATGACAAAGACAACCCTAACAAACAATCTCCCGAAAACCAGTCCAAGACACAGGAAAAGAAGGGTCACAGGAAGACAAAGAAGGACACCGGAAAATGGTACGATTTCCACAAAAGTCCCTGGCACAACACCGATGAATGTTGCTCAAAATAGTCATTGGTGGCCGAGATCAAAGATAAGGAGCCGAACCCTGATTCATAATCTGATTCTAAAAACACTGGTAAAGGACAGATCATTGACGCAGACCCCACTCCTATTGTCGCAACCACATCAATTCAACCAGAAGAACCAATAGATCCCAAAGAGGGGGAGCACCTTTTTCATTCACAGATGTGGGTGAAGGGGACCTCGCTGCATTTTATTGTTGATAGCAGAAGCCAGAAGAACCTCATCTCAGCAGAGGTCATCAAATAGTTGGGATTGTCGATAACACCACACCCGCAACCATACAACATTGGGTGGCTTCGCCAAGGACGAGATCTCTGTGTCAGCCAGCAATGTCGATTGTCGTACAACATCCAGCCCTTCAAGGACGAGGTATTATGTGATGTTGCCCCACTAGATGTCTATGATGTGCTCTTGGGCCAACCATATATGTGGATATGCCATGCTGTTTATGAGTCTCGACCCCGTAGTGTCATTGTTACTTTGGGGGGTCATCTCTACAGAATACCAGAGGTAGTTCCGATCACTGTTCCACCTAAAAAGTGTCGCAAGGTAGTATCTCATACTGCAAAATTCAGCTTCTTCACAATCTGTTTAAAAGGAGAACAAAATGACACTGCAACCATTGCAGCCTTGTCCCAAGCACCTTCTATCCAATAGAAGCAGGTCCACAAGGTTGCAGAAAAGTGCAAAGATTCCTTCTGCACGCCGTCCTCTCATGTATCTTGACTTGTTGAACAACCTCAACCTCAACAAGTTCGTGATAGACTTCCACAAACTAAGCAGCGTGACGTCTCCAGCAAGACAAACAACTCACCAAGATGCAGATTCAACAAACGCTTCTCCCCTATGAAATCAATGCAGTGGAGACCATTTATTCTTAAGGAGGGAGGATTGATCTAGGTGGATATCGGTGGCCACTCACCTTTTCCAACTGGCTCAAAACAGCTTTCTGGCAATTTTGGCAATTTACTATTTTTAGCAGGTTTTAATTTCCGGGGCCATTTTGAGGGCCTAAATGAAGGTTTTTTGCGATCGAGGTTCTCAGTTATAGCCAAAGGCATGATTGAGCCCCCAAAATGAATCTCCTCAACAATACCTTTCCAATGAGCTATCATACGCCTAAAACATTGGTGGGAAACTTACTGGGAGAAAATTTCCATAGAGGAGTCTGGAATATACAGGGTCGATCCCACTTGGGATTTTTTTGTGGACGCGGTAAAGGAGCAGTATTACCCTGTTGGAGACTATGAAGACCAGTACATGAGATGGACCACACTGCGGCAAGAGAGGGGCCAAGCAGTTCCAGAGTTCACCAATACCTTCCATACCTTGCGCACCAAGCTAAGTATCAAAGACTCTAAGCAACATTTGGTTTTGAAATACTGTGGGGCTCTACACAGATACATCCAGACTGAAATGGATTTTCTGGACATCTCATCACTCGGTGCGGCTTATCGATATGCTTTTAAAATCAAGCAGAAATTTAAGCACCAGAACAAAGGGGATTTCGGATCTGTAAATCCACAACAACCAAACTATGACAAAGACAGCCCTAACAAACAATCTCCCGAAAACCAGCCCAAGACACAGGAAAAGAAGGGTCACGGGAAAACAAAGAAGGACACTAGAAAATGGTGCGATTTCACAAAAGCCCCTAGCACAACACCGATGAATGTCACTCAAAACATTCATTGGTGGCTGAGATCAAAGACAAGGAGCTGAACCATGATTCATAATTCGATTTTGAAAACACTGGTAAAGGACAGATCATTGACACAGATCCCACTGCTATTGTCACAACCACATCAATTCAACCAGAAGAACCAACAGATCCCAAAGAGGGGGAGCGCCTTTCTCATTCACAGATGTGGGTGAAGGGGACCCTGCTGCATTTTATTGTTGATAGCGGAAGCCAGAAGAACCTCATCTTAGAAGAGGTCGTCAAACAGTTGGGATTGTCGACAACACCACACCCGTAGCCATACAACATTGGGTGGATTCACCAAGGATGAGATCTTTGTGTCAGCCAACAATGTCAATTGTCGTATGGCATCCAACCCTTCAAGGACGAGGTATTATGTGATGTTGCCCCATTGGATGTCTGTGATGTGCTCTTGGGCCAACCATATATGTGGAGACGCCATGTTGTTTATGAGTCTCGACCCCATAGTGTCATTGTTACTTTGGGGGGTCATCTCTACAAAATACCAGAGGTAGTTCCGACTACTGTTCCACCTAAAAAGTGTCACAAGGTAGTATGTCATACTGCAAAATTGAGCTTCTTCACAATCTGTTCAATAGGAGAACAAAAGGACACTGCAACCATTACAGCCTTGCCCCAAGCACCTTCTATCCAACAGAAGCAGGTCGAAAAGGTTGCAGAAAAGTGCAAATATTCCTTCTGCACGTCTTCCTCTCATGTATCTCGACTTTTTGAACAACCTCAACGTCAACAGGTTTGTGATAGACTTCCACAAACTAAGCAGCGCGACGTCTCTATCAAGACAAACAACTCACCAAGATGCAGATTCAACAAACGCTTCTCCCCTGGGAACTCAATGAAATGGAGACCATTGATTCCTAAGGAGGGAGGATTGATCCAGGTGGATATCGGTGGCCACCCACCTTTTCCAACTGGCTCAAAACAACTTTCTGGCAATTTTGGCAATTTACTATTTTTAGTAGGTTTTAACTTCCGGGGCCATTTTGAGGGCCTAAATAAAGGTTTTTTGAGATCGAGGTTCTCAATGATAGCTGAAGGCATGATTGAGCCATCAAAATGAATCTCCTCAACGATACCTTTCCAATGAGTTATCATACGCCTAAAACGAAGATCGTATGCAAAAGTTACGATCTCGGGAAGTTGATGTACTAACTTACCCAAATTGGGCCCACATGACTTTTGGCGCTTCATCTCCTAGGGTTAGGTTTTTGGATGTCTAGGAATTTTGGCATTCCCGTTTATTGTAGAAAGTCTTTCAGAGCCTCATTGTAATCATCTTCTTGCAAATGCGAGTAACCATCACATCTCTTCTCAGAGATAAGATGCCACCATTCTAGCAAGTCTTTCACTCTGTATTTTTACAGTCTCTGTACATTTCTTTCATTAATAGAAATCGTGTATTAATGTATCTCTGTGTTTATGGTTGCATCTCTGATATATTTCTTGTATATTACTGGATATACGTGATATCTCTATGTTAACGATATTTCTTGTAAGGGAGGTTAGAATGCGAACGTATGGGTTAAAAACCCACTTGTCCTAAGTTTGGAATGCTTATGCACTCGGGGTAAGTGACAAGCAAGTCCGAGCGGCAACGATTCGCGCGCCCGGATCGAAGGTGCATACGGGATTCCAGACCCCCCCGCCTTTCTACCTTTAAGTGGAGGGGGGGGTACGGAATCGAGGGCACATCTCTTCAACGGTCCTGATTCGCACGCCCGGATCAACGACGATAAAGGCAGTTCTGGACCCCCTTGCCTTTCTACCTTTAAGCGGAGGGGGGGGTCCGGAATTGGGCACGCAACTTTTCGATGGTCAAGATCAACGCGCCCGGATCAACGACGCTTTGACAATCCCATCCTTCTCAGTTGCTCTGTGTTTAGCCAGCGTGGGCCCTTCTCCCATCATGTCATCTTCCAGAACCACCTTTCCTCCGCGACCGTGTGTCATCTGTCCTTCTCCACTCTTTAGTCCAGGTGGTCCTTTCCCCATCTCATCGTCCACTCACCACCTCCCACGTGTCTCTCTCCCTCCACGTCAGCCTCCCACTAAAATGTGTCCATCACATCTACTCTCCTGCCTCCTCCGCTTATCGCCTTTTTCCATGTGTCTCCCCTATAACCTCTCTCGCTCCCTCATCGCTTCTTACTCCGTTCCCGTGCCCCATATTCTACACTGGACTCCGCGCCTATTCTTTAAGCCAGTCAGTTATTCCAGGTGGCAGCGCAGGAGGCCCTCCACGTCCCAAAGGTGCCAATTTATCCGGTCCATCCTCAATCCCGATGAAGCAGTTATTGAAGCGGTTGGTGGTGGTTAGACATCGCCTCCGCCATAATGGGAAAGCACGACAATGAATTAAAGGCACGTCGATTCACCGTTGGAACTGTCAAGACTTAGATTGTGTCTGACATAAGTTGCACGATCTTTCAGATGTTGACTATCAGAAGCCATGCAGACGCAAAGCTTTCAATGCAGTGTCTTGATTCCGCTGTTGTTGTTGTTTTGAGTATATGAAGGCATTTTCGCCATTTTTGTATCTATCGATGGTAGAGCTAAGCTCCCGACTGTAAAGTTTCAGCAAACATTCTAGTTCTCTGGGTTGTGTATCTGTGTTTGAGATTTCTTGTTTTATGACAAACAGTTCTCCTTCTTTCCATCTATGTTTTCATCTCGTGTCAGAGAGTCCATGATCGAATGATTTGCATGGATTGTTGCAGTTATGTTATGATGAAGGATTTGTTGTGACATTATTGTATCCTCTGGTATGATGTGTTTGAATGTAAGAGGATATTGCGTTCGAATGATTTCTTCTCCAGTTTATTACAAACCTGATGTTTATGATAGACCTTTGCACTTTTCTCATGCAAGTCTTCCCCCTACTCACCCTTATTACGACTCACTGTTTGGAGTTTATCTAAGACCTCACTCGCCCATGCATGCTTGGCCTAGTTTCTGAGTTGAGACGACTGTTCCGAGTTTGCTTACATTTGATCACCCCTTTTAAACAAATCGTGACATTAAACTGATGGGTGTCAGGCTCTGCTCCTACAAGAAATCCAGGAGTGACTTCTGATTCTAACACTCTATGCATTTATTTATTATATCTCTGCTCTCATTTCGTGCCAAAAATAATACGAATCAGTGGTATCAAAGCAGGTTGTTCTTGATCATTTTTTCAGTGCATGTCCCTGACGAGGTCCGAGTATAGCAAGTTGGGTCTCGAGCTTGTCTCTCTTGAAGACAATCACTCTCACACACCTAAGAAACTCTCAATGGTAGAAGAAAAGAAAAATGATGGAGCAGACGATCCTATCAATCTGTTACTTGAGCAAGCTCTCACGCGACAGAGGGACGAAATGATGGAGAATTTTTCCCACATCCTTCAATGCCTGTCGATAGCATCAGGCACATCTCCATCAAGCGACCACTTTGGAGGCACCTCGACTTTCAAGGTACAAGTTAACTTTGATATTCCTGTATTTGAAGGACAGATAGATGCAGAAGCCCTAGAAAAATGGTTAACTTTGCTAGAAGGTTATTTCTCTGTTCACAATTTTTTCGACAAGGAAAATATCACCTTCGCACTCCTTAAATCTCTCCCTCATGTCAAACATTGGTGGGAAACTTACTGGGAGCAAAGTTCCATAGAGGAGTCTAGAATATACGGGGCCGATCCCACTCGGGATTTTTTTGTGGATACGGTAAAGGAACAATATTACCCTGTTGGAAACTATGAGGACTAGTACATGAGATGGACAACACTACGGCAAGAGAGGGGCCAAGCAGTTCCAGAGTTCACTAATACCTTCCATACCTTGCGCACCAAGATATGTATCAAGGACTCTGAGCGACATTTGGTTCTGAAATACCATGGGGCTCTACACAGATACATCAAGACTGAAATGGATTTTCTGGACATCTCATCACTCGGTGCGGCTTATTGATATGTTGTTAAAATTGAGAAGAAATTTAAGCACCAGAACAAAGGGGATTTCAGATCTGTAAATCCACAACAACCAAAGTATGACAAAGATAGACCTAACAAACAATCTCCCAAAAACCAGTCCAAGACACAGGAAAAGAAGGGTCACGGGAAGACAAAGAAGGACACCAGAAAATGGTGCGATTTCCTCAAAAGCCCCTGGTACAACACCAATGAATTTCTCTCAAAATAGTCATTGGTGGTCGAGATCGAAGACAAGGAGCCGAACCCCGATTCTGAATCCGATTCTTAAAACACCGGTAAAGGATAGATCATTGACATAGACCCCACTGCTATTGTCGCAACCACATCAATTCAACCTGAAGAACCAACAGATCCCGAAGAGGGGGAGTGCCTTTTTTCTTCACAGATGTGGGTGAAGGGGACCCCGCTGCATTGTATTGTTGATAGAAGAAGCCAGAGGAACCTCATCTCAACAGAGGTCATTAGACAATTGGGATTGTCGACAACACAACACCCGCAGCCATACAACATTGGGTGGCTTCGCCAAGGATGAGATCTCTGTGTCAGCCAGCAATGTCAATTGTTGTTGACAACCAACCCTTCAAGGACGAGGTATTATGTGATGTTTCCCCACTATATGTCTGTGATGTGCTCTTGGGCCAACCATATATGTGGAGATGCCATGCTGTTTTTGAGTCTCGACCCCGTAGTGTCATTGTTACTTTGGGGGGTCATATCTATAGAATACCAAAGGTATTTCTGACTACTATTCCACCTAAAAAGTGTCGCAAGGTAATATGTCATACTGCAAAATTCAGCTTCTTCACAATCTGTTTAAAAGGATATCAAAAGGACACTGCAACCATTAGAACCTTGCCCCAAGCACCTTCTATCCAACAGAGGCAGGTCGAAAAGGTTGCAACATCCTTCTGCACATCGTCCTCTCATGTATCTCGGATTGTTTAACAACCTCAACCTCAATAGGTTCGTGATAAAATTCCACAAGCTGAGCAGCATGACGTCTCCAGCAAGACAAGCAACTCACCAAGATGCAGATTCAACAAATGCTTCTCCCCCGGGAACTCAACGCAATGGAGACCATTGCTTCCTAAGGAGGGAGGATTGATCCAGGTGGATATCGGTGTCCACCCACCTTTTTCAATTGGCTC
>ML796391.1:339264-364462 GCA_009831015.1 Picea engelmannii
TTTATAATTTTTTTTTTCGATATTAAGGTTCTCAATGATAGCTAAATGCATTATTTATCTCCCAAAATGAATCTCCTCGATGATACCTTTCCAACGAGCTATCATACGCCTAAAATAGAGATCGTATGCAAAAGTTACGACCCCGGGAAGTTGATGTACTAACTTACCCAAACGGGGCCCACATGGCTTTTGGCGCTTCATCTCCTAGGGTTAGGTTTTTGGATGTCTAGGACTTTTGGAATTCCCTTTTATTGTATAAATGCCTTCAGAGCCTCATTGTAATCATCTTCTTGCGATTGCGATTAGCCGTCACATCTCTTCTCAGAGATAAGCTGCCACAATTCTAGCGAGTCTTTCACTCTGTATATTTACTGTCTCTGTACATTTATTTCATTAATAGAAATCATGTATTACTGTATTTATGTGTTTATGGTTTCATCTCTGATATATTTTTGTTATATTACTGGATATATGCAATATCTCTGTGCATTTCTTTATTATATCTCCACTCTCATTTCGTGCCGAAAATAATCCGGATCAGTAGTATCAGAGCAGGCTGTTCTTGATCATTTTTTCAGTGCATGTCCCCGACGAAGTCTGAGTATAGAAATTTGGGTCTTGATCTTGTCTCTCTTGAAGACAATCGCTCTCACACACCCAAGAAACCCTCAATGGCGGAAGAAAAGAAAAACGATGGAGCAGACGATCCTATCAATCTGTTGCTTGAGCAAGCTCTCACCCGACAGAGGGACGAAATGATGGATAATTTTGCCCACATCCCTCAATGCCTGTAGATACCATCAGGCACATATCCATCAAGCAACCACTTTGGAGGCACCTCGCCTTTCAAGGTACAAGTTAACTTTGATATTCTTGTATTTGAAGGACAGATAGATGTAGAAGCCCTAGAAAAATGGTTAACTCTGCTAGAAGGTTATTTCTCTGTTCATAATTTTTCCGACAAAGAAAAGATCACTTTCACACTCCTTAAATCTCTCCTTCATGTCAAACATTGGTGGGAAACTTACTGGGAGAAAATTTCCACAGAGGAGTCTGGAATATACGGGGCCAATCCCACTTGGGATTTTTTTGTGGATGCTGTAAAGGAACAATATTACCCTATTGGAAACTATGAGGACCAGTACATGAGATGGACCACACTGCGGCAAGAGAGGGGCCAAGAAGTTCCAGAGTTCACCAATACCTTCCATACCTTGAGCACCAAGCTAGGTATCAAAGACTCCGAGCGACATTTGGTTCTGAAATACCGTGGGGCTCTACACAAATACATCTAGATAGAAATGGATTTTCTGGACATCTCATCACTTGGTGCGGCTTATCAATATGCTTTTAAAATCGAGCATAAATTTAAGCACCAGAACAAACAAGATTTCATATCTGTAAATCCACAACAACCAAAGTATGAAAAAGACAGCCCTAACAAACATTCTCCCGAAAACCAGTCCAAGACACAGGAAAAGAAGGGTCACGGGAAGACAAAGAAGGAAACTGGAAAATGGTGTGATTTCCACAAAAGCCCCTGGCACAACACCGATGAATGTCTCTCAAAACTGTCATTGGTGGCAAAGATAAAAGACAAGGAGCCGAACCCTAATTCAGAATCCGATTCTAAAAACACTGGTAAAGGACAGATCATTGACGCAGAGCCCACTGCTATTGTCGCAACCACATCAATTCAACCTGAAGAACCAACAGAATCGAAGAGGGGGAGCACCTTTTTCATTCACAGATGTAGGTGAAGGGGACCCCGCTGCATTTTATTATTGATAGCGGAAGTCAGAAGAACCTCATCTCAGCAGAGGTCATCAAACAGTTGGGATTGTCGAAAACACCACACCCGCAACCATACAACATTGGGTGGCTTCGCCAAGGACAAGATCTTCGTGTCAGCCCACAATGTCGATTGTCGTACGACATCTAGCCCTTCAAGGACGAGGTATTATGTGATGTTGCCCCACTAGATGTCTGTGATGTGCTCTTGGGCCAACCATATATGTGGAGACGCCATGTTGTTTATGAGTTTCGACCCTGTAGTGTCATTGTTACTTTGGGGGGTCATCTCTATAGAATACTAGAGGTAGTTCCGACTACTGTTCCACCTAAAAAGTGTCGCAAGGTAGTATCTCACACTACAAAATTCAACTTCTTCACAATCTATTCAAAAGGAGAACAAAAGGGCACTGCAACCATTACAGCCTTTCCCCAAGCACCTTCTATCCAACAGAAGCAGGTCGACAAGGTTGCAGCAAAGTCCAAAGATTCCTTCTACACGTTGTCCTCTCATGTATCTCGACTTGTTGAACAACCTCAACCTCTACAGGTTCGTGATAGACTTCCACAAACTGAGCAACGCGACGTCTCCAACAAGACAAGCAACTCACCAAGATGCAGATTCAACAAATTCTTCTCCCCAGGGAACTCAACGTAATGGAGACCATTGCTTCCTAAGGAGGGAGGATTGATCCAGGTGGATATCGGTGGCCACCCACCTTTTCCAACTGGATCAAAACAACTTTTTGGCAATTTTGGAAATTTACTATTTTTAGCAAGTTTTAACTTTCGGAGCCATTTTGATGGACTAAATGAAGGTTTTTCGAGATCGAGGTTCTCAATTATAGCTGAATTCATGATCGATCCCCCAAAATGAATCTCCTCAATGATACCTTTCCAACGAGCTATCATACGTCTAAAATGGAGATCATATGCAAAAGTTACGACCCCGGGAAGTTGATGTACTAACTTACCCAAACGGGGCCCACATGAATTTTGGCGCTTCATCTCCTAGGGTTAGGTTTTTGGATGTCTAGGACTTTTGGCATTCCCTTTATTGTATAAAGGCCTTCAGAGCCTCATTGTAGTCATCTTCTTGTGAATGCGAGTAGCCGTCACATCTCTTCTCAGAGATAAGTTGCCACCATTCTAGCGAGTCTTTCATTCTGTATTTTAACAGTCTCTGTACATTTATTTAATTAATAGAAATCGTGTATTATTGTATCTCTGTGTTTATGGTTGAATCTCTAATATATTACTGGATATATGCAATATCTCTGTGCATTTCTTTATTATATCTCCGCTCTCATTTCGTGTTGAAAATAATCCGGATCAGTGGTATCAGAGCAGGTTGTTCTTGATCGTTTTTTCAGTGCATGTCCGCAATGAGGTCCGAGTATAGAAAGTTGGGTTTCCAGCTTGTCTCTCTTGAATACAATCACTCTCACACACCCAAGAAACTCTCAATGGCAGAAGAAAAGAAAAATGATGGAGCAGACGATCCTATCAATCTGTTACTTGAGCAAGCTCTCACGCGACAGAGGGATGAAATGATGGAGAATTTTTCCCACATCCTTCAATGCCTGCCGATAGCATCAGGCACATCTCCATCAAGCGACCACTTTGGAGGCACCTCGAATTTCAAGGTACAAGTTAACTTTGATATTCCTGTATTTGAAGGACAGATAGATGCAGAAGCCCTAGAAAAATGGTTAACTTTGCTAGAAGGTTATTTCTCTGTTCACAATTTTTTCGACAAGGAAAAGATCACCTTCGCACTCCTTAAATCTCTCCCTCATGTCAAACATTGGTGGGAAAATTACTGGGAGCAAAGTTCCACAGAGGAGTCTAGAATATACGGGGCCGATCCCACTCGGGATTTTTTTGTGGATGTGGTAAAGGAACAGTATTACCGTGTTGGAAACTATGTGGACCAGTACATGAGATGGACCACACTGCGGCAAGAGAGGGGCCAAGAAGCTCCAGATTTCACCAATACCTTCCATACCTTGCGCAGCAAGCTAGGTATCAAAGACTCCAAGCAACATTTGGTTCTGAAATACCGTGGGGCTCTACACAGATACATCCAGACTGAAATGGATTTTCTGGACATCTCATCAATCGGTGCATCTTATCGATATGATGTTAAAATCAAGAAGAAATTTAAGCACCAGAACAAAGGGGATTTCGGATCTGTAAATCCACAACAACCAAAGTATGACAAAGACAACCCTAAAAAACAGTCTCCCGAAAACTAGTCCAAGACACAGGAAAAGAAGGGTCACGGGAAGACAAAGAAGGACACCAGAAAATGGTGCAATTTCCACAAAATCCCCTGGTACAACACCGATGAATGTCGTTCAAAACAGTCATTGGTGGACGAGATCAAAGACAGGGAGCCCAACCCTGATTCAGAATCCGATTCTGAAAACACTGGTAAAGGACTGATCATTGACGCAGAGCCCACTGCTATTGTCGCAACCACATCAATTCAACCAGAAGAACCAACAGATCCCGAAGAGAGGGAGCGCCTTTTTCATTCACAGATGTGGGTGAAGGGGACCCCGCTGCATTTTATTTTTGATAGAGGAAGCCAGAAGAACCTCATCTCAGTAGAGGTCATCAAACAGTTGGGATTGTCGACAACACCACACCCGCAACCATACAACATTGGGTGGATTCGCCAAGGATGAGATCTCCGTGTCAGCCAGCAATGTCGATTGTCGTATGACATCCAACCCTTCAAGGACGAGGTATTATGTGATGTTGCCCCACTGGATGTCTGTGATGTGCTCTTGGGCCAACCATATATGTGGAGACGCCATGTTTTTTATGAGTCTCGACCCCGTAGTGTCATTGTTACTTTGGGGGGTCATCTCTACAGAATACCAGAGGTAGTTTCGACTACTGTTCCACCTAAAAAGTGTCGCAAGGTAGTATCTCATACTGCAAAATTCATCTTCTTCACAATATGTTCAAAAGGAGAACAAAAGAACACTGCAACCATTATAGCCTTGTCCCAATCACCTTCTATCCAATAGAAGCAGGTCGACAAGGTTGCAACAAAGTGAAAATATTCCTTCTGCATGTTGTCCTCTCATGTATCTCAACTTGTTGAATAGCCTCAACCTCAACAGGTTTGTGATAGACTTCTACAAACTAAGAAGCACGGCGTCTCCAACAAGACAAGCAACTCACCAAGATGCAGATTCAACAAACACTTCTCCCCCGTGAACTCAACGCAATGGAGACCATTGCTTTCTAAGGAGGGAGGATTGATCCAGGTGGATATCGGTGGCCACCCACCTTTTCCAACTAGCTCAAAACAACTTTCTGACAATTTTGGCAATTTACTATTTTTAGCAGGTTTTAACTTCCAGGGCCATTTTGAGGGCCTAAATGAATGTTTTTAGAGATCAAGGTTCTTAATGATATATGAAGTCATGATTGAGCCCCCAAAATTAATCTCCTTGAAAATACCTTTCCAACAAGCTATCATACACCTAAAACGAAGGTCGTATGCAAAAGTTACGACCCCGGGAAGTTGATGTACTGACTTACCCAAATGGGGCCCACATGACTTTTGGCGCTTCATCTCCTAGGGTTAGGTTTTTGAATGTCTAAGACTTTTGGCATTCCCCTTTATTGTAGAAAGGCCTTCAGAGCCTCATTGTAATCATCTTCTTGCGAATGCGAGTAGCTGTCACATCTCTTCTCAGAGATAAGCTGCCACCATTCTAGCAAGTCTTTCACTCTGTATTTTTAAAGTCTCTGTACATTTCTTTCATTAATAGAAATTGTGTATAAATGTATCTTTGTGTTTATGGTTGCATCTCTGATATATTTCTGTTATATTAATGGATATACGTGATATCTCTATGCATTTCGTTATTATATCTCCGCTCTCATTTCGTGCCGAAAATAATTCGGATCAGTGGTATCAGAGCTGGCTGTTCTTGATCATTTTTTCAGTGCATGTCCCCGACAAGGTCCGAGTATAGCAAGTTTGGTCTCGAGCTTGTCTCTTTTGAATAAAATCGCTCTCGCACACCCAAGAAACCGTCAGGCGGAAGAAAAGAAAAACGACGAAGCAAACAATCCTATCAATCTGTTGCTTGAGCAGGCTCTCATGCGACAGAGGGACGAAATGATGGAGAATTTTTCCCACATCCTTCAATGCCTGCCGATAGCATCAGGCGCATCTCCATCAAGCAGCCACTTTGGAGGCACCTCACCTTTCAAGGTACACGTTAACTTTGATATTCTTGTATTTGAAGGACAGATAGATGCAGAAGCCCTAGAAAAATGGTTAACTCTGCTAGAAGGTTATTTCTCTGTTCACAATTTTTCCGACAAAGAAAATATCACCTTCACACTCCTTAAATCTCTCCCTCGTGTCAAACATTGGTGGGAAACTTACTGGGAGAAAAGTTCCACAGAGGAGTCTGGAATATACGGGGCCGATCCCACTTGGGATTTTTTTGTGGATGCGATAAAGGAATAGTATTACCCTGTTGGAAACTATGAGGACCAGTACATGAGATGGACCTCACTTCGACAAGGGAGGGGCCAAGCAGTTCCAGAGTTCACCAATACCTTCCATACCTTGTGCACCAAGCTAGGTATCAAAGACTCCGAGCGACATTTGGTTCTGAAATACCGTGGGGCTCTACACAGATACATCCAGACTAAAATGGATTTTTTGGACATCTCATCACTTGGTGCGGCTTATCGATATTCTGTTAAAATTGAGCAGAAATTTAAGCACCAGAACAAATGGGATTTCAGATCTGTAAATCCACAACAACCAAAGTATGACAAAGACATCCCTAACAAACAGTCTCCCAAAAACTAGTCCAAGACATAGGAAAAGAAGGGTCACGGGAATACAAAGAAGGACACCGGAAAATGGTGCGATTTCCACAAAAGCCCCTGGCACAACACCGATGAATGTCGTTGAAAACATTCATTGGTGGTTGAGATCAAAGATAAAGAGTCGAACCCTGATTCAAAATTTGATTATGAAAACACTGGTAAAGGACAGATCATTGACGTAGACCCCACTGCTATTGTCGCAACCACATCAATTCAACCAGAAGAACTAATAGATCCCGAAGAGGGGAAGCACCTTTTTCATTCACAGATGTGGGTGAAGGGGACCCCGCTGCATTTTATTGTTGATAGCGGAATCTAGAAGAACCTCATCTCAGCAGAGGTCGACAAACAGTTGGGATTGTCCACAACACCACACCCGTAGCCATACAACATTGGGTGGCTTCGCCAAGAATGAGATGTCCATGCCAGCCAGCAATGTCGATTGTCGTACGACATCCAACCCTTCAAGGACGAGGTATTATGTGATGTTGCCCCACTGTATGTCTGTGATGTGCTCTTGGGCCAACCATATATGTGGAGATGCCATGTTGTTTATGAGTCTCGACCCCGTAGTGTCATTGTTACTTTGGGGGGTCATCTCTACAGAATACCAGAGGTAGTTTCGATTACTGTTCCACCTAAAAAGTGTCGCAAGGTAGTATCTCATACTGCAAAATTCAGCTTCTTCACAATCTGTTCAAAAGAAGAACAAAAGGACACTGCAACCATTATAGCCTTGCCCCAAGCACCTTCTATCCAACAGAAGCAGGTCGACAAGGTTGCATCAAAGTGAAAAGATTCCTTCCGCACACTGTGTCCTCATGTATCTCGACTTGTTGAACAACCTCAACCTCAACAGGTTCGTGATAGACTTCCACAAACTGAGCAGCGCGACGTCTCCAGCAAGACAAGCAACTCACCAAGATGCAGATTCAAAAAATGCTTCTCCCTTGGGAACTCAATGCAATGGAGACCATTGCTTCCTAAGGAGGGAGGATTGATCCAGGTTGATATTAGTGGCCACCCACTTTTTCCAACTGGCTCAAAACAACTTTTTGGCAATTTTGGCAATTTACTATTTTTAGCAGGTTTTAACTTCCAGGGCCATTTTTAGGGCCTAAATGAAGGTTTTTCAAGATAAAGGTTCTCAATGATACTCAAAGAAATTATTGAGCCTCCAAAATGAATCTCCTCGATGATACCTTTCCAACGAGCTATCATACGCCTAAAACATAGATCGTATGCAAAAGTTACAACCCCAGGAAGTTGATGTACTAACTTACCCAAATGGGGTCCACATGACTTTTGGTGCTTCATCTCCTAGGCTTAGGTTTTTGGATGTCTAGGACTTTTGGCATTCCCGTTTATTGTAGAAAGGCCTTCAGAGCCTCATTATAATCATCTTCTTGCGAATGCGAGTAGCCATCACATCTCTTCTTAGAGATAAGTTGCCACTATTTTAGCGAGTCTTTCACTCTGTATTTTTACAGTCTCTGTACATTTCTTTCATTAATAGAAATCATGTATTACTGTATCTCTATGTTTATGGTTTCATCTTTGATATATTTCTTTTATATTACTGGATATACGCGATATCTCTGTGCATTTCTTTATTATATCTCCGCTCTCATTTCATGCCGAAAATAATCTGGATCAGTGGTATCAGAGCAGGCTGTTCTTGATCGTTTTTTCAGTGCATGTCCCTGATGAGGTCCAAGTATGGAAATTTGGGTGTCGAGCTTGTCTCTCTTGAAGACAATCTCTCTCGCACACCCAAGAAACCCCCAATGGCATAAGAAAAGAAAAACGACGGAGCAGACGATCCTATCAATCTATTGCTTGAGCAAGATCTCACACGACAGAGGGATGAAATGATGGAGAATTTTGCCCACATCCTTCAACGCCTACCGATGGCATCAGGTGCATCTCCATCAAGAGGCCACTTTGGAGGAACCTCACCTTTCAAGGTACAAGTTAACTTTTATATTCCTGTATTTGAAAGACAGATAGATGCAGAAGACCTAGAAAAATGGTTAACTCTGCTAGAAGGTTATTTCTCTGTTCACAATTTTTTCGACAAGGAAAAGATCACCTTCGCACTCCTTAAATCTCTCCCTCATGTCAAAAATTGGTGGGAAACTTACTGGGAGAAAATCTCCATAGAGGAGTCTGGAATATACGGGGCCGATCCCACTTGGGATGTTTTTTTGGATGCGGTAAAGGAACAGTATTACCCTGTTGGAAACTATGAGGACCAGTACATGAGATGGACCACACTGGGGCAAGGGAGGGGCCAAGCAGTTCTAGAGTTCACCAATACCTTCCATACCTTGCGCATCAAGCTAGGTGTCAAATAATCCGAGTGACATTTGGTTTTGAAATACCATGGGGCTCTACACAGATACATCTAGACTGAAATGGATTTTCTGGACATCTCATCACTCGATGCAGCTTATTGATATGTTTTTAAAGTTGAGCTAAAATTTAAGCACCAGAACAAATGGTATTTCGGATCTGTAAATCCACAACAACCAAAGTATGACAAAGAAAACCCTGACAAATAGTCTCCTGAAAACCAGTCCAAGACATAGGAAAAGAAGGGTCGCAGGAAGACAAAGAAGGACACCGGAAAATGGTGCGATTTCCACAAAATCCCCTGGCACAACACCGATGAATGTCACTCAAAACAATCATTGGTGGCTGAGATCAAAGACAAGGAGCCGAACCCTGATTCTAAATCCGATTATGAAAACACTGGTAAAGGATAGATCATTGATGCAGACCCCACTACTATTGTCGCAACCACATCAATTCAACCAGAAGAACCAACAGATCCCGAAGAGGGGGAGCACCTTTTTCATTCACAGATGTGGGTGAAGGGGACCCCGCTGCATTTTATTTTTGATAGCGGAAGCCAGAAGAACCTCATCTCAGCAGAGGTCATCACCAGTTGGGATTGTCGAGAACACCACACCCGAAGCCATACAACATTGGGTGGCTTTGCCAAGGACGGGATCTACATGTAAGCCAACAATGTTGATTGTCATACGACATCCAACCCTTCAAGGACGAGGTATTATGTGATGTTGCCCCACTGGATGTCTGTGATGTGCTCTTGGGCCAACCATATATGTGGAGACACCATGTTGTTTATGAGTCTCGACCCCGTAGTGTCATTGTTACTTTGGGGGGTCATATCTACAAAATTCCAGAGGTAGTTCCGACTACTTTTCCACCTAAAAATTGTCACAAGGTAGTATCTCATACTGCAAAATTCAGCTACTTCACAATCTATTCAAAAGGAGAACAAAAGGACACTGCAACCATTACAGCCTTGCCCCAAGCACCTTCTATCCAATAGAAGCAGGTCGACAAGGTTGCAACAAAGTGAAAATATTCCTTCTGCACGCCATCCTCTCATGTATCTTGACTTGTTGAACAACATCAACCTCAACAGGTTCGTGATAGACTTCCACAAACTGAGTAGCGCGACGTCTCCAGCAAGACAAGCAACTCACCAAGATGCAGATTCAACAAATGCTTCTCCCCCAGGAACTCAACGCAATGGAGACCATTTCTTCCTAAGGAGGGAGGATTGATCTAGGTGGATATCGATGGCTTCCCACCTTTTCCAACTGGCTCAAAACAACTTTCTTGCAATTTTGGCAATTTACTATTTTTAGCAGGTTTTAACTTCCGGGGCCATTTTGAGGGCCTAAATGAAGGTTTTTCGAGATCGAGGTTTGAAAGGATAGCCAAAGGCATGATTGTGCCCCCAAAATGAATCTCCTCAATGATACCTTTCGAACGAGCTATCATATGCCTAAAACGAAGATTGTATGCAAAAGTTACGACCCCGAGAAGTTGATGTACTAACTTACCCAAACGGGGCCCACATGAATTTTGGTGCTTCATCTCCTAGGGTTAGGTTTTTGGATGTCTAATAATTTTGGCATTTCTGTTTATTGTAAAAAATCCTTCAGAGCCTCATTATAATCATCTTCTTGCGAATGCGAGTAGCCGTCACATCTCTTCTCAGAGATAAGATGCCACCATTCTAGCGAGTCTTTCACTCTGTATTTTTATAGTCTCTGTACATTTCTTTCATTAATAGAAATTTTGTATTACTATATATCTGTGTTTATGGTTTCATCTCTGATATATTTCTGTTATATTACTAGATATACGCGATATCTCTATGCATTTCTTTATTATATCTCCGCTCTCATTTCGTGCCGAAAATAATCCGGATCAAGGATACTACTAGGTCATGTTGTGTGATTGCATTTAATTGTATTTCCTTTTATTGAGGTTTCTTACTTATTTATTATTGCATCCATGTTATCTTAGCATATACATTCTATAAGAAAACGATATATTTATGAAAATGGAAAAAAAATCTTCTTTGCATTACTTTTATATTTTCATACTAGCATGGATAATATCCCCATGTCTTTTGTCACTAATAGTTTTTTGTTAGAATGTAGTAGGATTTTTAGAGTAATGTAGTTTGCAGGTCTTGGAGTACCATATATTCTAAGGTTCTCATGCACTCTATGGTGAGAACATGTCCCCATGTTGGGTTTAGATGTTATCCGCCCCTCTCACGTAGGGGTAACTAGAGGAGATCGTGTCTCATGGTACACAATGAAGATAGTTATCCTAGAGATGATCATCATCATTCTCATGAGACAACAACCCCTTGGATACCTCCTTCCACATCGAACACAACTCATTCAACTTGATCAACATGGTTCATCTGATGACGGTGGTCCAACACACATGAGGTACACTAGTCATTGTTTTATATAAAGTGCCAAATTTAATGCATAAGGAATTTAGGTGAGGATCATGGGTTGAATTCAGATGTTGGATCATGATTGCTTGGAAATTATGATTTTTTCCTTGTTTCACCTTGGTGGCCATGATTTGTTTACTAGTCCAGTGTTGTCACTCTTGGGGAACAAGGGTACTACTAGGATGCGTTAATAGGGGTAACGTACCATTCCTTTTCATGCTTAACACTTTCCATGTTATTTCTTATCGTTGTGCTATATTTTGGAAGTGGTTGTTACATGTACATAAAAAAGGCCCATTACTTCATCCTCCTAGAGAAGAAGATTTAGAATGATGAGGTTGATGCAACTAGTAAAGAGTAAAAAAAGAAAAAAATATGTAAAAGAAAGACAAAATAATGGGATGCAAATGACCAAATAAAATATAAAGTTTACATTGAGCTCTACCCCTCTCTATGAGGTGATATCACCTAGTCCTAATGCACTGAATGCATATCAATTAAAAATACTTAATCCCTGTAAGAAAAATAACAAAAGGATGAAACCTGAAAAGGGGACTTGCTAAGCAATAAAATGTCAAGAGGAAAGAAGGGGATTGGAATACACACACTGCTGAGGAAAGGGTATCTCAAGCACTAAGTGCTCCCTCTATAAAGGAATTCATGGATATGAAACAACACATGTCCTTGCATGTCAATGACATCATGACTATGAAGTAAACCTCATGTCACATCATTCACTATGCTTACACTTTAATAGGTTTCTTGGGATATACCTCTCTAAATAGGTACCAACACACTTAATAGGTTCTTATGATGGTCCTCCCATACCTACAATTGGAAAAATGCATTAAGTCTTGAGCTAGTGTGAAGTTTGAAGAAGATACCTAATGTGAATTACGTATGTGGCCCTTGTATTAAGTCAGGACTTACTTTATATGATTCTAATGGATCTTGTATCTTGTGGTTGTTTTTCTTAGTTGATTTTATGGACATTATTTGGTCACGATGCACCCTTGACATGGTCCTTTTGAATACATTTTCATGATTATTCCTATAACTTTATGCATTGTCTAGAGGACATTAGATGCTTGATGCAGAGCATTGGGCCTTTTGATGATTATAAATCCCCTAGGGAACCTCCCCACAACTCCTGGATCTTGTATGATGGAAAAATGATCTTGGAGATTGCATATACAACATGATGCACCATTGAGAGGGTAGGAAGCCCCACAAGTTGGAAAATGCACCCCTTGATCATATTAGAGTTTGATTGGATGATGTCGCACTTGATAACAATTGCACACCCGTTTGGAGGGATGATGGATCCTTCTGTTGAGGCAAGTAATGAAAAGTACTCACTCAAGCATTTTCGAATCCCACTAAGCTAGGTGAGATAGGTGGGAATGTTACCCCGGGCTTATATCTTGTTCAAAAATATCAACCAACCCTCAAGAAATAAGTTCTTAGGCCTGATGCTATTATCAAAATGTGTGTTTTTCTTCTAAAAAATGTAAAAAGTGTTTATGTATAAATATTATAAAAATTTAAGTGAACAAATAAATAACACAGACATTTGAAAATCAGTAAGTCTCAAATTAAGAAGAAACCATATTTTATTAATGATGACTTTTCTGAGTTACAACCAATTTCCTCTTTGCAAACCCCTACAAGGTTTTGGACCAGAACCAAACTTAGAAGTCTAGGATGGTATTTAAAATCATACAAAGACAATTGGTGTCTGAAAGAAAAATACCACGACTATAATAAACTAGTTCAATCCAGGCCACAAGCTCATCAAGTCTTACTTCTGCAAAATATATTTAATTAGAACTGAAAATGAATTCAAAAATTATAATCAAACTAAACAGACTGTCAAGATAAATGAATTACCTTTTGAAGCATGTAAAAATTCTATGCTTCCCGGTCCTTTCTTCTTTTCCACATTTAGAGTAATCTTGTTGTCAACAAGAGGAATTAGCTCTCATGAAACTCAAAAAATGAAAGAATGAATATCAAAAATCTTACTTGAAATAAGAGAAAACCTTATTCTCCAACATGTAGTTTTCAAGTAGTTTAGCTACCTTTAGTTAGTAAAGTTAAAAGTTAAATAATTTTAGTTAATAATATGACAAGTATTATTATGATAAGGAATGATTGAAAAATAAACAAATAAAGACATAAAAAGAGGGCCCACACACACACACACATATGGGCCCTCTTTTTAAGTCTTTATTTGTTTATTTTTCAAGCATTCCCTTGTTCCTCCATAATCATAACCACAAATTATGCACATATCATCATAAAATAAATATAAACATAAGCTGAAATAATCATGCCTTATAATAATAGACACTTCAATCTCCCAAAACTTTTAAAGCATGATACATTTTTTATTCAATAATAATAATATCAATTGTCTAAAAATATATGTGCCTCAAAGTCAAATGTCACAAGAAATCAAAATAAAGTCAAAAAACATATTTTTTGTGTAAATCTTTCCATCTATGTTCACTTCCCTTTGACAATGCTACTTTATGTTTAATAAAATATGCATTTGAATATTTCTTTTCTTCACCCTTTGATATTTCTGGGTGCATTCCATCAAAAGTGATTGTATGTTGGACAAGCATTTTGGAAATAAAATACATAAAAATAATAAGTATAGAATATGTGCCCAAAAGAAGAAGGAATACTTGGGAGTGCACAGTTCAGGAACAACCAAAAGTGTAGTGCACATAGAGAAGATTAAAATAGAGGAATAAAACAAAGAGAAGAATAAAGTAGAAGTATAAAGCAGAGAAGAAAGTGGGTGAAAAGAAAGGATGGAAACCCAATGTGCTAAGGATAGAAGGACGCACAAAAGCATGAAGAACAATAGTCAAAGTGCAAAAGAAACATGCAGGCGGAAAAAAAGGTGAAAGCATCCCAAACAACAAGTTAACTTGAGTTATCATGTATTGTAATAGGGTTTTGGGGATGAACAAAGTAAGGATTTTATCCCTAAAATTTATGTATAAATATGTAATGGGTTGGGAGGATAGGGGTTATTCTTGAGCGATACTGTGGAGCATGTTCTAAGTTATCAAGAGTTCTCGTCAGTAAGAAGAATGATAGGATAGGCTAAGAAGGATATATTCTATGTTTGAATGCTAAGGATATGATGCAGAAAGAGAGAAAGACTTGCACTACAAAAAGTCTAGGCTAGGAGAAGGAAAAGATAACCATGATGTATCTTTATAAGAACAACACACAAGCCTATGATAATTAGCAAAAGAATAATAAAGAATCCATATGTTATGGGTGTAGCCCAGAGTTGGGTGAACCACGTTAACTACTATGTTAAATGTATTTTGTGTGAATGTTCATGGATTTTGTCTGGATGCATATTAGATTAGATTTGTCTTATATGTAATCACTTTGCAATAGTTACGATTGTTACAGTAATGGTTTTATGTTGTAATATGGAATATAATGGTAATATGATTCTGAATTCACTACATAGCTAACGAAGAACAAAGACATATCAACGTGCACATGACCAATAAGTAAGAATGAATAGAAGGATAACCTCCCATTCCCTCACTATTGTATAAACCTGGTTCTTGCAGTCCCAATATATACCTTTGGTGAGACTTCATCTTCATGTAGGTGATGCTGAAAGGGCTGATGTCTAAAGGGTTTTGTTGGTCAATATAACTCAAATCTAGGGTCTTACAACTGCCCATAGCTCCAACAATTAGTTCTGTTGTCGGGACCCAAAATATGTGATTAAGGGAATGTTTTGTAGGTTGAATAAGAAGGAAATATAAGAATGGTTAGAAATAAAGGAACGAGAGTTTCCCGAAAAGAGAATAGAAACCCCTAGATGAGTACTGAATAGTGGATGCAAAGGTTTGTGTACACAAAGTTGCATGAAATTATCTTTGGCGAATTTCCAATTATTCTAACGGAGTGGTTAGAAAGATTTGTAGAGAATACTAGAAGGTACCGAAATGCAACGCCGAGGAATTGGACTCTTGAGTTGGTAAGAAAGATAAATTATGTAAGTAATAACACTCCTCGCATAGTTGATTTCTGGTTGGATAGAAAATTAGGAGGATATATTACTAAATTGTCGGTAGATTGTACCCAATCATACAGTGTTGTAGAAAGGGATTTATTCAAAGGTCTGCGACAAAGGTTCATGAAATAATTGGGTACGTTGATAAAGATGTTTTTTTGTGACAAGTGTGTGATGACCATGGAGTCCGATTGCTAAAGGTATTCGTACACATAGGGAAACTAGGGGATGAAAAGAGGATAGTCTAAGGACAAGAGAGAATGAAGGAAGCGATGAAGAAGGAAGGGAGGTACTAAGGATGCAAAGAGCCAAAGAGGTTTTACCGAAGGAAGAAGATGAGTTTTGAGAAATATGCGGAGGAAGGAGGTACAAGAGGTGAAATATTGGGGCTAAGAAAGTATAGTCACGCAGTGATCCATAGGGGAGTGGACCTTATGCAATAATACAAATCATGGAGATACCACACATAAGAGGAGAGGAAGAGGAGTTCCAATCTAGTCCCATAATAGAAGAGTCGTTAAGTCCTATTTATACTAGATCTTGTGTCAAATCCACGACCCCATGTGTGTCACCACAATCATAAATAATAGTTGAAGACTTATCAAAATCACTTATAGTTAGCAAGGGAGTATGGAGTAGTAGTAATCATAGCAGTGGAAGAAATGCATAGATTCATAGTCAACCAACATCACCAAGAGGAGGGACTACACAAAGCAACATGGAAGGGGTAGACAACACCCTCAGACTGCTTGAGTTCTAGGGAGTGGGGTTAGAGGACCCATAACAACATTTTTTTGTCTGCAAGATAATTTGGGATGCTAAGAACATCCAGGATGAAGATGTGAAGATTGTACAGTTGGAAACAACATTTAGAGGTCGTGCGCTAGTCTAGTACATGAAGCTGCAGAGTACCACGCCTATAGAATAAGCCAAGACATTGGCAGAGATAAGGAAAACATTGTTGAAAGAGTTTAAGAAGTCAAAGCCTGAGTCACAATACATTAAAGAAATGAAGGAGATTAAATAGGTACAAACTGAATCAGTCTCAAATTTTGATCAATGATTCAAGGATCTGATGGGTATATCTAATTTTTATATCCCTGATCAACAACATCAAGAGTGGTTTATTTCATGAATTCTACCACATATTTGTAGGCTCTTGATTCAACACAAGGTTGCGTTGTAGCCCGAGGCTCTCGAAATTGTAATGAAATTGGAACAATCCCCTATAGGAGACAATGGAGGGATGGAACATGTTCAGATGCAATTGGATGCATTGTTAATTCAGTTGGTATAACCTACAAAAGGGAAGGAGAAATGAGAACAAGTATAGTGTACCAAGTGTAGGATTGAAGGCCATCACAAGGATGAATGCCCAACATTCGCACAATATTTGGAAACTGGAGCGTCAAATCCATTACCAGGAGGGAGATATTGCAAGATATGTAAGAAGTGGGGACATCATCCAATTGATTTTCCATTACTACAAAAGTATTAGAGTAAACCAAGGAACTTGTTTTGCAATTTTTGCAAGTAATTCAGACATGAAGAGAAGGATTTTCTCACATTTGATTTGATGAGATCGTACTTAAGATATGTATAGGATTCCAGAGGAGAATACTATGACAGACAAAGGTGGTAAAAAATATAATAACCAGAGAAGATTTAATCCAAGGAACAAAGGAAATTTTTGTAGAGGTCAAGGCAAAGGAAATTTTGGCAGAGGAGGAAGAGGACCGATAATATGTTATAATTGTAATCAATCGGGACACTTAGCTCGTGACTACCCAAATCCATGTATAATGTGCACATACTGTAGAGAAATAGACCATTCAACGGAAGATTGTCCTAAACTAGTTGTGAAATGGCAGGCAAGAGGGAATCAAATCTAGAATCCAAATCAGAATGTGCAAAAAATATCAGCTGAAAAATGCAAATAAGGACCAAGAATAACAATTTTTACATGCAGAGGAGCTAGAAAAAGGGTTGATATGACAAATGGAGGGAAGCAAGCTGAGCAATGGGTAAGGAAGTACACATAGCCTATGCCAACATTTTATCCTCAACAAGAAAAGGATATATATCAGAGGGAAATAAAAGAGGTTCTTGGACATGAGTGGGAACCATCAACATCATCTGCACATCGAGTAACAGATCGCGCATTGTGCCAAAAAATCCAAATGGGAAGGTAAGCACTCTAAGCGAATTATTGAGAATTTGTATAGAGATAATGAAATATGAAACTACGTTGAATACACTATATGATGTGATTGATAATTTCTTGCAAGGAAGGGAAACTCCCATTGCACAAAGGGTGGTGAATCAAGTACTACGCAGAAGGAGGACCAACTAAGAATTCAACTTTAGTGCACATATTGGGGAATATGATGTGGATAATTTTATCTTGGACTTGGGGTCTAATGTCAATGCATTACGTAAGTAGACTTGGAAATGATGGGAAAAACCAAGCTAGTATGGTCTCATGTTCAATTAAGTCTCGTGAATCAGAAAAAAATAGTATCGATTGGTTGACCGATAGGAGTACTTGTGAACATGGATGGGGTGTGCAGTGTGGTAGAATTTGAGGCTATTGAGATCATATATGATAGTAATTAGGAAATCATAAACTTGAAGAGGAGGGAAATGATATTTGAAGTCGAATATTTGAGAGTTACTACACTATTGGACCCAACAAAAGGAAACATATACATAGATCCAACAAGAGGAAATGAAATTGACAATTTCTATAACATGATTGTGCGGATGGATGATTATGTTAAACCTATTGTAGATGGTGCGTTGAGTTGGAGAAGTATCAGTTCGTGTGCATTGATGATCTAGGTGGATATTGGCGAAACATACAAAATAATCCAGTTGGATTAGGCGAGAGGCCACCCATATCCACCAGGAGGATGTGTAGAGCTTCATACAGACCCATAAGTGTGGAACCCACAATTACAAAGAAGTACAGAAGAACGTGTTGAACAAACATGGACATGAGGAGCTAATTGGAATAGATGGGTGGCCACCAATATCCACTTGGATCAATCAGACTTAGAGGAAGGTCTAGAGAATTTGCAGTATAGGACGCATGAAACCTCAACTAGACAATGTCCATGCATGACCCGATACTTGCGTTGGATTGGAAAAAATCTATGTGATCCACCCAGGTAAGATGGATTGAATTATATAAGTTTGTTTGTAAAGGAATTTGAGTTGCAGGTACCTGGAAAAAAAAGGTTGTTGGCATTAGATGTTTTCCTAAGAGTGACTCCAGCGAGATGGTGGGATGCACACAGAGAGGGGATGAAATACTAGTCATAGTGTAGAATCCTAATGCAGAAGATATTTGGTACTGAGATAGAAAATATTATGTAGAAGTATACAAGGGAAAGTGATCCAATAAGTCATTTTGAGCAGTGAAGAACCTTATGGAGTTCAATATCAAAAACATAATGGACACACATATTTATACATACATTGGGCATTGTTGATACTGAGAGGGGGGTGAATAAGTATCAATTACAATTTAAATACTTTTTCAACTTATACTTCAACCATATTATATATTAAATTATGTCCAATGAGAACTGAACAATAGTAGAAGAGTTACACCAATACACCACAATACACCATGCACAATATATGAGAAATAATCAATAGTTGTTGTTCAAGGGAAGCAATGACTTCCAAGGGAAGCTACAACTTCCAAGTTCAAGGGAGGGATAAACCTCCAAGGGAATATATAATCCTCCAAGATAAAGAGGGGGTTAAACCCTTTATCATTGCCCCTTCCTTCCACCCAAGAATATACAAAATATAATAAGCCTTACATCACCATATCACTAATAATATCATCACTAGAACATAACTATACTCAGAAACTTGAACCAAATGCCAAGATGTGCCTTCCTTTAGAACTTTCTCAATCATTTTCTTATGCATGTTACCTATTACATTGATAGCTCGCGTATGTACACACCCTATTACACGGATAGCCCATGTATGTATGCACCTATTACACTGATAGCTCATGTACGCCTCAGAAAACTAGGGTTTCTATGATTCCAAAACTTCTGGGCCTTTCAGAATTCACCATCTCATACTTACTCCATGCTAAACTCTACACATAACCCTAGCACAAGTGTAGACCCACTTATGCTAGCTCCATCACACTTTCTTGAATGACAAAATGATGTATCTTCAATGCATGTTTATACTTGTTGTGACACTTCCTTTTGACATTAGGGCCGACCTATCACTTTCTCATTTTTTAATTATTTTCTTTAATTATCTTCAGGGCCGACCTATAAATTCACATGTTTATCTTCAAAAAATAATTTCTCCTCAACCATGAGGATCCATGTGACATGCCACCTACCACTGGAAACAACATGATGTATACTATCCATCCATGAGTGTTGTATATGCATGTGCACTTTCCTTCATGTACAAATACCTTAATCAATATTGGGGTCCAAAACCAATGACTAGGGTTGGCATCAATGAAAACAACCAATCTTCCAAAAATATCCCCCTTTGGCATTGATGGAAACCCTCATGGTCCTAGTTTCTCTTCCCCTTTGAAATCAATGGAAAAGGGTGGGGTTTATCCCCCTAAGTTGAATGGAAAAAGGTAACTCTCTTCTTTGGGTTTGATCCCCCTAAATATACGACACTTAGTAATACTTCATTTTTTTGGTCTCTTTCCTCAGATCTCTTTCGTGGATCTAGGACATATATGTTAGTTGGTCTTCTTGTAGAATTTTCAACCAATATTCCTAAGTCTTCTTTTCTCATTTTGCATCTTCAGGAATCAAACGTAGAGTGTATCCTTGATCACACATTTTACTAACACTGAGGAGATTATGCTTCAAGTCTTCAACCAATAGGACATTATTTTCTTTTACATTTTTGCTTCCAATATCTACTATGCCTTTTCCAAGTATTTTGGAAAATGAGTCATCTCCAAATTAAACATTTCCACCCTTTCTCTTCAAGCGGTTAATGCTATTCGACAATATTCATCGTTTGTAATCTCTTTCCTTCTCCAAACTGTGGTTGACATAGGGACAATTGGCATACTAGCATCTTCATTCATATATATGCAATCTCATTCTTTGTGACCAAGATTATTACATTTGTAGCATACGATACTTTAGTCCATCCGTGGATCAAATGGATTATAACTTCTGTTGACAAATCCACAGACATTTCCATATATACTATTTACACCATTCATGTTTCTTGCATATTTGTTCCTTTCATTGATTCTACAATTAATTTCCTTATGTCCAAAATTTCTGCAAGTATAACAATGATCAAGAAATAAATTTTGATACCTGGGACTAAGAGATCTTCTTTGTGATGTAGTCCATTTGGGTTCATGATCTACTCTTTTGTAGTTTCCTTCATATTGATTGAAGCTTTTTTTGGTTTCCGAAGGTAGGAGGTCTTCTTGGATATTCATCTCTTTTGTAACCATTACTTCTTTCCAGCATCCTGGTCCACTTATCATCAATTGTCTATGTGGATCTTTCTTCAACCTTTTTTTTGGAATTTCTATCTTCTTTGTATGAAGTTTCACCCATGCATCCAAGATGTGTTAAGTCTTTTGTCACTTGAGAGTTTCTTAAGCTCTTCCTTAATGAGACAACTTATTGTTCAATTTTCTCACAATATTCTTCTTTCTTCATCATCTGGACAATTCTTACTTCTTCTATTATTCTTGCTTCTTCTATTATTCTTGCTTCTTCGAGTAGAGTCTTCAAGAAAATGGTTTCTTCTCTTAGTTTATCAAAATCTTCTAATTGTTTCTTCAATATTTAAATTTTCTTTTCACAACTACCCAATTCACTTCTTAGTTTTGTATGCATGTTTCTAAGCTTGTTATTTTCAATCTCAATATGAATCAATTTTTCAAGATTCCCATGTTCTTGTTGAATCATTTTTTCTTCTTCTATTTCAGAATTGTATTCTTCTTCATTAGACTCTTCTTATTCCTCAGTATCATCTCTTTTAATTTTTGGATAAGGGAATTCATGTTCAATATGTCCTACTCCTTCACAATTAAAACAAAATAACGCACCTCTAAGAATTTCTTCGACATGTGAGTTGTAACTTGCTTCAACTTATTTTTCTTTTGGATTTGCATAAATATCTTGTAGATTATCCCAAAGATCCTTTTCTGATGCACATGATCCCACCTTGGATTTCACTAAATCAGTCAGTCCATCAAGGATACTATCCATTTCCAATTTGTTGTTCCTTCTTTCTTCCTTCTGAGCTGTAGTCTTTGGTTTCTTCACGGCCTTGTATCCTGAAACAACTAATAACCAAACATATACCCCAAGAGATTTCAAGTAAGTTTCCATTCTATTACTCCAGTATTCAAAATTTCTTCCATCAAATGGTGGAATCCCATTTGGAATGTTGTCTTCCATTTCTGCTTAGGATCTTCCTTCTAGTGGTTAAATTGTATTGAAGGTAACCGGCTCTGATACCAATTGTTGATACTGAGAGGGGGGTGAATCAATATCAAGTACAATTTAAACACTTTTTCAACTTATAATTCAACTAGATTATATATTCAATTATGTCCAATGAGAAATGAACAATAGTAGAAGAGTTACACCAATACACCATGCACAATATATGAAAAATAATCAATAGTTATTGTTCAAGGGAAGTAATGAATTCCAAGGGAAGCTACATATTCCAAGTTCAAGGGAGGGATAAACCTCCAAGGGAAGATATAATCCTCCAAGATAAACATGGGGTTAAACCCTTTATCCTTTCCCCTTCCTTCCACCCAGTAATATACAAAAGATAATAAGCCTTACATCACCATATAATTGATAATATCATCACTAGAACATAACCATACTTAGAAACTTGAACTAGATGCCAAGATGTGCCTTCCTTTAGAAATTTCTCAAGCCTTTTATTATGTACGCTACCTATTACATTGATATCCCACATATGTATGTACCCTGTTACACTGATAGTCCACATATGTATGCACCCTATTACATTGATAGCCCGTGTACTTCTCAAAAAACTAGGGTTTCTGTGATTCCAAAACTTTCAAGCCTTTCAGAATTTTCCACCTCAGAGTTACTCCATGCTAAACTCTGCACATACTCCTAGAAAAAGTGTAGACCCACTTATTCTAGCTCCATCACACTTTCTTGGATGATAAAATGATGTATCTTCAATGTGTATTTATACTTGTTGTGACACTTCCTTTTGACATTAGGGACGAATGTTATCACTGAAATTTCGTCCACAACATTGCATGCAAATGGTTACAGGAATACAACATCTCCAAACACCTATTAGTTCACATGCAACACCAAAAATGCATTTCCAACGGGAAAAAACTATACAATTGATCAAAATTTGACATGCGTTGAAACACTAAAGAAAGCACACGCACAATGCATAGGACAAAGAAGCCTGTAGAGAACACAATGCGTAATACACACGACTGTGTACGAGAAAATTCATGCACTCCTGTGAATGACGCATTTATGGTTCTTGTCGGCCCCTCACCCACTTCTTGACCAACTCCCAACTTGATTTGACCCTCAAATCCAAGTTGAATCCGAATGGGGGGCTGGTCAAAGACCTAAGGGTTCCCTAAAGGGCCCCTTGTCCACACTAAGAACCAGTTGGATATTGCCTCAAAGACATGCTACAAAAGGAGGCCATGGGTGCACTAAGAATTCAAAAATCTCATAGTATTGTTATGCAGCATCAATCCTCCTTCAAGAAACCTCTTTTATTCTTGGAGCATTCTAGCAACATTCCAATAATCTATTCTCCTCACCTCTTGAGGGAATAAGCTTGGATTTCTTCACCATTTTCTTTCTAGTTTATCATTGTAAGAAGTGATCTCAAATAGGGGACTGAAGAGCCCTCCCAAGGAGGAAGAGGGGATCCATCAATCCTCCTTTATCTACGGTGTTTGCCAACTAATATAGTTATTCATTGGTGGAATAGTCTCGGTCATTTGGTTGATTGGTTTTGGTTCAAAGTTTCTTATGCATTTTAGTTTTATTTCCTTAGTTGTTTCTAGTTTAGTTTTTTGTTTATTTCATGTGCTTGGATTGTTTAATTCATACACTAACCTCTGTCATGTCTAGCAAGCCCAACTAGACTCGTAAGTGCCCTTGTTTTTCTCACCCAAGTGATGAAACAAACACAACACCGACCTATCACTTTCTCATTTTCTAATTCTTTTCTTTAATTATCTTCAGGGCCGACCTGTAAATTCACATGTTCATCTTCAAAAAATCATTTCTCCTCAACCGTGAGGATCCATGTGATGTGCCACCTACCACCAGAAACAAGATGTTGTATACTATCCATCCATGGGTGTTGTATCTGCATGTGTACTATCCTTCATGTCCAAATACCTTCATCAATATTGGGGTCCAAAACCAATGACTAGGGTTGACATCAATGACAACAACCAATGTTCCAACATACACAATTCTGAAGAACTAGTATTTGGAATTAGATATGCACAGAGAGACAATGAGATGGGATGATATAGTCCAAATATTCAAGGTAAAACTCATGTTTCAATATGAATCCCAATTAATGGATGCAACACTACAGGATATTCGAACCAAAATATTTTAAGTAGAAGGGTCGATGGAGGTGGTACCAGTCTGCAATGCGCATAGAGATTTGATGACTGTCCATGAGTTATTGGAGTGCTACAATGTTTCTAAGCAAGAGTATGATGAAGAAGATCTTGGGAATGTACAAGTACCTGAAACAAAAGGAGAATGAGCAGTAGAAGGGCTAGAGCTTGAGTCACATACACACAACCCATAAAGATGTGAAAGGTAAACATTGGGATGACATAGAATCCCAAGTTTGTGCAGATAGGGGATTATTGGAGTGATGAGACAGTAGAGAAGATTGCATACTTACTGCATGAAAATCAAGACCTATTCCCAACCACATTTTCGGAGATGAAAGGGGTAGTTGGGGACTTAGGAGAGATGCATATTCTGTTGAAACCAGGTGCTAATCTAGTGCGACATAGACCTTACAGGTTAAATCTGAAGTACAAGGAAAAGGTGAAAGTTGAAATAGATAGAATGTTGGATGTATGGATCATTGAACCCATGGAGAAATCAAAGTGGATCAGTCCAATGGTAGTGAAAGACAAGAATACATGAGTAATCATGATTTGTATGGATCTGAGGAAGTTGAATGATGTGTTTTTAAAATACCCATTTCCCACACCATTCACATATGAGGTATTGGAGAACGTAGGAGGCCAGAGACTTATTATTGTTGGATCATGTTGTCATTGATGCCAATGGTTTGATTACTTGGGAGATTGTTGGATCATATGTCATTGATGTAAATCGTTTGGTTTGATTGATGTCATTGGTTGATGTCAAGTAATTGATTGATATGATTCCCTTGATGAGAATGTTATATGTCCAAGTGGAAACCAATCAATGCAAAGGTAAACAAATGGATGAACTCCAAAGTGGTCCCCTTATGGTGAAAGCCCTCACGGGAAGACGCTTTGCGGATTGAGTTATCCTAGAAAAATGGTTGGAGGACCCATGCTCTCATTATTGTCTTATCATGATTGATAAGGTGTACAAATGGATGAACTCCAAAGTGGTCCCCTTATGGTGAAA
>ML796391.1:375979-386707 GCA_009831015.1 Picea engelmannii
CTACACATATGATCACCTTATTATAAAGATGTTGACCTTATTATAAATATGTAGGTCACTGCAAATAAACATATCATGATCGAAAGGAGTAGCCAAAATATAAAAAAATGACAACTTAATGTTTGGTATGGTGTAGGTAAGACAATTACTTGTCAGGACAAGGATTTGTCACAATGAACGAAAATGACAGGAAGCTTGCTCGGTTAAGAGCTACATTAGAGGCGAGGGGTGATGGAAAATGTTATTTCCCTTGCTATGATTGCAGAGGCTTGCAAAATAGAAGACTTTTAATAAAAATAACCCAAAAACATTGTAGGGAGAAGGGGCACGTTGAAGGGGGTTATGAATATCGTCCCTTGGTAAGAGGATTCAGTATTTAATGTATTCTCTGTAATAATCAGTATGTCATGATGATGTAGGAGCATCACCAACGTCAAGCGAGCGTGGGGAAGGCGCCAACGCATTTTGGCACATGATAAAATTGTTTGAAACCTTTTTGAAGTTGGATGCGCCAAACTTAAATGAAACAATTAAGGAAAGGGCATACTTCTTGATTGTAAACAGACCTTGAGCGTCCCGCTCTCATTTGTAGTAGGTGAAGGCATTTATGTTAGTTATTGTAAGTAGATAGCTTTAATTTCCTAGATTTGACAGTTTCAGGAGCACAAGAGGGAAACAGGATATAGACACCCTCATTGCATAGTTGTATTATTATTGTCAAGAGAAGAGCATAGAGAGCAGAAGCAGAGAGCTGTAATTGAAAACACCCATGTACAAAGATTTGAATTAATAGAAAGAGCTTCGATTCAAATTCATGGTGTCGTAATTGTTCTCTGTGTATGCATTGTGAATGTTATGCTCATGGATGTTTACTTTATGTTATACATTTGCTTTGTATGTTGTGTATATGATTTCATGCTTTATTTTTGAAGTCTGAGGGAGAATAGAGAATGAGTTTCAATTGTTTCTTTATCTGAGCAAGAGTTCCTGCAAGGGCTGCAGTGAAATTGTCCGCAAGGTGTGCGTTGACGGAGGTAAAAGTTCGTCTCTGCAAGTTCAAGAGAGATAACATGATTCTCATTCTCACAGAAGTGTAAGTTAAGAATAGGAGCCATGGAAGGAGTGCGCAGGCCGAGTGAAGTCTCAGTGTTTGCAAACTGAGAGAAGTGGTGGAAAGACTGTTGTTGCAGAGAGTACACAGAGTCAGAGAACTCAATACCTGGAAGTATTCAAGAATTGCCACAAGGAGTGCGTGCAAGAGTCTTCTTGAAGACTCGAGTCGTGGAGAAAGCTCAGGAGGTTTAGTACCTTGAAGCGTTTAGAGAGAAGGTGCAGCGATATCATTTCACGGGTAGACAAGTTTTGTGAAAGAGCACTTTGTTCATTTCGCTGGAATCATCAAGGAGGAAATTGATGGTCGAAATCCTCCGTGGAGGATTCGCGAAGTCCCAGAAGCTGTCAGATCTCATAGAGAAGCAGGGGAGTTACGACAGCATTTGGCGAGTGAGAATATCGGGAGAATAGAACTGTAAGATTTGGGCCAAGAGGGCCATCAAATCACTCACATATTTCACATCTCAGGGTTTTGGGAGGTGAAGGGTCGAAACCTTTGTAACGAGACTCACGAAATTGCGAAAGGCGAAGTCCCGAGATAGCGAAGGAATATGAGACGTTCACTGGAAGAAGGACACGTGTCGCGAGATCACCCATATTGGGGACTCGAACATCAGAGGTCAGAAAGGGAGGCCATTCAGCTTCGTGAGTGGCAAAGCTTCGAAGTGATTAGGACTGTCCATCTGAGAGTGGACAGGTGGCATGCTCGCCAACACAGAAGTCAGACTTTGTTGACCATTTCAGGGTTTCGTGAGTTGGAGAGTCGGAAGTTCAACATCCGGACTCGCGAAGTCGCGAAGTAATCTAAGCCATCCATCGGAGGAGGACAGGTGGCATAGATCAAAGGATCTCGCGAACTCGGAGGTTCGTCGGGTGAGAGTCCAAAATTTGGGTGCTTGAAGTTGTGAGAAGCGAAGCTGCGAAGTGCCGAGGTTGCACCTAAGAGGCACGTGGCAGAACCGCAAGGTGGGCCTGGGAAGTGGACCGATGGACACACGTCACACATCTGGAGGAGTCAACACTCTGTTGACCTCTTGCCTCTAGGGGATTCGGGAGGTAAGGGAACGGAAGCTCGAGCCTTCAACTCGCGAAGTCGCGAGTAGCGAGAACGAGAGGAGAAAAGTCAAATCTCACCTCTTGGGGGTTCAGGAAGGAAATGTGCCAAGGTTGGACCTTTGAACTCGTAAAGGCACGAGAGGTGAAAGGCACTAGTTCTTAGCCTAGCCGGTGGTCGCGCAAGGAGGGCGCTGACAAAGTAAGAGCTATAGCCATTTCGCGATTTCAGATATCGCGGAATTGGAGGAGGAAGAGTCGGGGTTTCAACTAGCGAACTCGTGAAATCGCGAATCATGAAAAAGAACCTGTGGATTGATTTGAAAGGGGATTCCAGTAGAGAATACGAAAGAGATGATCCGGCTCGAAGGGAATATAGAACGATCCTGTGAGTGGATCTCGGCCCGAGGGCCAATAGGTCTGCGCCAACTTGGTATCAGAGCACATAAAGGTTTCTTTGCTTTCTGTAGTAGGGAAAAGAAAGATTCACCATGCCACCGAGAAGAAGGGACAGGAAAACACCTGATCTGCCATAGGATAGGGAAATGCCGAGAAGAAGGGGTAGGCAGATGCCTGATCCAACCATGGAGAGAGAGATGCATGACCTACACGCTAGACTTGAGGACATGGAGACAACACAGAGGCGCACAACCGGTGTAGGGGATCTTAGTGATTTTGAAAGTGAAAATGAGGTTGAACATGAAGGAGAAGAAGTCACAGCAGAATATGCCGCAAATGAACGCCTGATTAGGGCTATTGCAATAATGGGTGCTAAGTCAAAAATGGACATTCTAGTATATGAAGGAAACCTAGATGTTGAAGAGCTTCTAGACTGGATTAGAGATCTGGACACATATTTTGACTATGAAGATGTCGAGGAAGACAAAAAGGTCAAACATGTTGTCACAATATTGAAAGGACATGCAACATTGTGGTGGGACGAGCTACAAGCTGACAGATGCTGCAAAGGAAAGAAAAATATTAAGAGTTGGGATAGAATGATTGCGAATATGAAGGCGAAATTCATTCCCAGGGATTACCAGATTACTCTATTTCAGAGAATGTATTAAGACAGAAGCTGATGATAGTGAAGGAGTACTCTAAAGAATTCTACAGGTTGAACATCAAGGCAGGTCATCATGAAAGTGATGATGAAAAAGTTGCGAGGTACATTAATGGTCTAAGATATGACATTCAGGATGAGATGAGCATGATGACCATCTGAATGGTGGAAGACGCTTATCAAATGGCTCTAAAGGCGGAAGAGAAGCTGAGTCTAAAATAAGGTCAAAGAGGCCGAGGCAGAAGTCAACCCAGAGGAAAATCAGTTGCCTAGGATAGGAACCAGAAACCAAAAGAGGACTGGAAGAAACCTCAGACTCAAACTGAGAGAGGTGGAAGTTCACAGAGAGGACATCATACCGAAGAGAGAGTTCAATATGCTGATGGAAACATTTTTCCTCATACCAGAGGTAGAGGAAGAGGAAGAGGTGGAGTGGTTAAATGCTTCACATGTGGAAAGAATGGACACAAGTCTTATGAATGTCCAGACAAAAAGAAAGAAGGTGGTGAAACTCACATCGCCAAAGCATAGAGGCAGAATGTTGAGGCAGAAGATGCTGAAGGTGGAAGATCACTGATGATGCGAAAGTTTCTTTTAATGCCAGAGAAGGAGGTGGAGAATCCAGTGCAAAGGAAGAGTCTTTTTCGGACTGCTTGCAAAACCAAGGACATGGTATGCAAGGTCATTGTGGACAGTGGTAGCATAGATAATCTCGTTTCTACAGAGATGGTAGAAAAGTTGGAGCTGGAGTTGATTGAACATCCAATCCCATGTAGAGTTTCATGGCTACAAAAAGGACATCAGGTAAATGTCACTAAACAATGTTTAGTTGAATTTAAAATAGGAGGGTATAAAGATGAAATACTCTGTGATGTTATTCCCATGGATGTTTGTCATTTATTGCTGGGTAGATCGTGGAAATATGACAGAAATGTGATTCATGATGGGAGGAAGAACACATACACCCTAGAGAAGAATGGGAGAACTCACATGCTGTTGTCGATTAAAGATAAGGAGGTGAAACCTGAAGTAAGCAACACTGTACTTCTCATGAGTGGGAAGGAACTTCTTACATAGGTTAAGAAGAAGGAGAAACCACAATTCATTGTGTTCAGGAAGCCAAAAATTGTTTTAACCAACACAAGGGTAGATGATTTACCAGAAGAGGTTCAGGAACTGTTGGAAGAGTTCGTTGACATAGTAGTCGACGAACTACCTCGTTCGTTACAACCGATTAGAAGTGTGAGTCATCATATTGATCTCATACATGGAGCTAGTTTTCCAAACAAAGAAACATACAGATTAATGCCGTAGGAGAACGAAGAAGTCAAAAGAAAGGTCCAAGATTTTTTGGACAAAGGTTTGTTCAGAGAAAGCTTGAGTCCATGTGTTGTTCCGACAGTGCTCAGTCCAAAGAAAGACGAAGGTTGGAGGATGTGTACTGACTTGAGAGAAATCAACAAAATAACCATTAGGTACAGATTTCCATTGCCAAGGATGGATGATCTGATGGATTTATTGAGTGGAGCCAATTTTTTTTCAAAAATTGATTTGAAAAGTGGATATCACCAGATTCGTATGAGAGAAGGTGATGAATGGAAGACAACATTCAAAACCAATGAAGGGTTATACAAATGGCTTGTCAGGCCGTTTGGTTTAACAAACGTGTCGAGTACTTTCATGAGATTGATGAACAAAGTCCTGAAGGAGTTCATCGGAAAATTTGTCATTGCGTATCTTGATGACATACTAATTTTCAGTAAAACAGAGGCAGAGAATCTGAAACATTTGGCTACAGTGATGAAGAGATTACAGCAAGAGAAGCTGCTGATAAACATGAAGAATTCCTCATTCATGAAGACAGAGCTCATTTATTTGGGTTTTGTTATTTCTGCAGATAAGTTGAGGATGGATCCAGATAAGGTGGAGGTGATGAAGAATTGGCCATCACCAAAGAATATCTTTGAGGTTCGAATTTTTCATGGATTGGCTAGTTTCTACCGAAAGTTCATCAGGAATTTCAGTGGAATTAGTGCACCGATGATGGACACAGTGAAGAAGAGACACAAGTCTTTTCACTGGACAGAAGAGGCTAAGAAAAGCTTCAATTTGTTGAAGAAGAAAATCACGGAACAACCAATTTTGGTGTTGCCTGATTTTACATAGACATTTCAAGTAAAATGTGATGCAAGTGGATTTGCAATAGGGGCAGTCTTGAGCCAAGAAGACAGGCCGATAGCATACTTCAACGAGAAGCTGAATGAAGCAAAAGTGAAGTACTCCACATATGATAAGGAATTCTATGCTATTATCCAGGAATTGAAGAAATGGAGGCATTACTTAATCCTGAAGGAGTTTGTCTTATATAGTGATAATCATGCATTGAAATTCGTGACTCAACAGGAGAAGTTGAATCAAAGACATGTTAAATGGGTTTAATACATGCATAAATTTACTTTTGTAACTAAGCATATTTCTGGAACTGCTAACAAAGTTGTTGATGCTTTGAGCAGGAAATGTGTGCTGTTGCAGGAGTTCAAAGTCAAAACACTGGGTTTTGATGATCTCAGGGACATGTACAGAGATGATCCAGATTTTAAAGAGGCGTATGAAGCAGTTGAGAATCCAATTTTCAGGGATAGAAGCCAGTGGATAGAGTACACGATCCAGGATGGATTATTATTCAGGGGTAATCAACTTTGTATTCCAAAATGCTCCATGAGGGAGAATTTGTTGAAGGAGAAACATAGTGGAGGATTGGCCGGGCATTTCGGTCATGACAAGACATTCTCAAAGTTGAATGAGTCATATTTTTGGCCAGGAATTAGAGCAGACATCAAAAGATTCATGGAAAGATGCAAAATTTGTCAGTATTCAAAAGGAAAGAGACAGAATGCAGGTTTTTATCAACCATTACCCATACCTGACAGGCCGTGGGATGCAATCAGCATGGACTTCATATTGGGGTTGCCAAGAACACAAAGAGGGTTTGACTCAATCTTTGTGGTGGTGGATAGATTTTCCAAAATGGCACATTTCATTCCATGTCAGAAAACCAGTGACGCAACTCACATTGCGAATCTATTTTTCAAAGAGGTCATTCGAATTCACGGCTTACCAAGGAGCATAGTTTCAGATCGAGACACTAAGTTCGTAGGATACTTCTGGAGAACCTTGTGGAAGAAGTTGGGGAAAAACTTGTTGTTCAGTTCATCTTATCATCCTCAGACGGATGGACAGACAAAAGTTGTGAACAGAAGTTTGGGGGACTTGCTAAGGAGCTTGGTGACAGAACACCATAGTCAATGGGACAATATTCTGCCACAGGCGGAATTTGCTTATAATGATTCAATCAATAGAAGCACAGGGCATAGTCCATTCTAGATTGTTTATGGGATGCATCCAAGAGGAGTTTCGGAATTGAGATATTTAGAACATAATGCAACTAGGAGTGCTAGTGTAGAGGATTTTGCCGAAGCAATGAAGGAACTTCACAGTCAAGTGAAGGAGCGATTGCAGAACTTGAGCCAAGAGTATAAACGTAGAGTAGATCAACACATGAGACAACTTCAGTTTGAGGTTGGTGATTTGATTCTAGCACATCTGAGAAAGGAAAGGTTCCCGAAGGGGACATATAACAAACTGAAGATGAAGAATATCGGACCATGCAAGGTCTTGAAGAAATTTGGGGCAAATGCTTATGAGATTGAATTACCCGATGGGATCAAAATTTCTCTGATATTCAATGTCTCATATTTGTACCCATACAAAGATGAAGCTGAAACAAGTGATGAACAACCATAGGTTCAGTGGACTAAACAGATGCCAGTTGCAGAAAATCCACAGATGGAAAGCATACTGGAAAAAAGAGTCAGCAAGAAGACCAGAAGAAAGGAATACTTTGAATACTTGGTCAAATGGAAGGGACATCCAGTTGAAGATGCCATCTGGGAGAATGAAGCAGAGATTCAAAAGCATGGACAGACCGTGCGAGAGCTCATGGATAGGAGCCCATGAAAATTTTCAAGCGAGGGAGTATGATGCAGGAGCATCGCCAACGTCAAGTGAGTGTGGGGCAGGCGCCAACGCATTTTGGCACATGATAAAATTGTTTGAAACCTTTTTGAAGTTGGATGCGCCAAACTTAAATGAAAAAATTAAGGAAAGTGCGTACTTCTTGATTGTAAACATACCTTGAGCATCCTGCTCTCGTCTGTAGTAGGTGAAGGCATTTATGTTAGTTATTGTAAGTAGATAGCTTTAATTTCCTAGATTTGACAGTTTCAGGAGCGCAAGAGGGAAATGGGATATAGACACCCTCATTGCATAGTTGTATTATTATTGTTAAGAGAATATCATAGAGAGAAGAAGCAGAGAGCTATAGTTGAAAACACCCATGTACAAAGATTTGAATTAATAGTAAGAGATTCGATTCAAATTCATGGTGTTGTAATTGTTCTCTGTGTATGCATTGTGAATGTTATTCTCATGGATGTTTACTTTCTGTTATACATTTTCTTTGTATGCTGTGTATATGATTTCATGCTTTGTTTTTGAAGTTTGAGGGGGAATAGAAATTGAGTTTCAATTGTTTCTCTATCTTAGCAAGAGTTCCTGCAAGGGGTGCAGTGAAATCGTCCGCAAGGTGTGCGTTGACGGAGGTCAGAGTTCATCTCTACAAGTTCAAGAGAGATAACATGATTCTCATTCTCACAGAAGTGTAAGTTAAGCATAGGAGCCATGCAAGGAGTGCGCAGGCCGAGTGAAGTCTCAGTGTTTGCAAACTGAGAAAAGTGGTGGAAAGACTGCTATTGCAGAGAGTACACAGAGTCGAAGAACTCAATTCCTGGAAGTATTCAAGAATTTCCACAAGGAGTGCATGCAGGAGTCTTCTTGAAGACTTGAGTCATGGAGAAATTTTAGGAGGTTTAGTACCTTGAAGCGTTCAGAGAGAAGGTGTAGCGATATCATTTCACGGGTAGACAAGTTTTGCGAAAGAGCACTTTGTTCATTTCGTGGGAATCATCAAGGAGGAAATTGACGGTCGGAATCCTCCATAGAGGATTTGTGAAGTCCTAGAAGCCGTCATATCTCGCAGAGAAGCAGGGGAGTTACGACAACATTCGGTGAGTGAGAATATTGGGAGAACAGAGCCGTAGGATTTGGGCCAACAAGGTCGTAATATCACTCACATATTTCGCATCTCAGGGTTTCAGGAGGTGAAGGGTCAAAACCTTTGTAACGAGACTCACGGAATCGTGAAAGGTGAAGTCCCGAGATAGCGAAGGAATATGAGCCATTCTCCGGAAGAAGGACACGTGTCGCGAGATCACCTGTATCGGGGAATCAGACATCGGAGGTCAGAAAGGGAGGGGATTCAGCTTTGTGAGTGGTGAAGCTGCGAAGTGATCAGGACCATCCATCTGAGAGTGGACAGGTGGCGTGCTTTCCAACACGGAAGTTGGACTTTTTTTACCATTTCGGGGTTTCGTGAGTTGGAGAATCAGAAGTTCAACATCTGCACTTGTGAAGTCGTGAAGTAATCTAAGTCGTCCATCAAAGGAGGACAGGTGGCAGAGATCATAGGATCTTGTGAACTCAGAGGTTCACTGGGTGAGAGTCCAAAATTTGGGTGCTTGAAGTTGTGAGAAGCGAAGCCGCGAAGTGTCGAGGTTGCACCTAAGAGGCATGTGGCAGAATCGCAAGGTGGGCCCGGGAAGTGGACCGACAGACACACATCACACATCTGGAGGAGTCAACACTCTATTGACCTCTCGCCTCTCGGGGATTCGGGAGATAAGGGAACGGAAGCTCGAGCCTTCAACTCGTGAAGTCGTGAGTAGCGAGAATGAGAGGAGAAAAGTCAAATCTCGCCTCTCGGGGGTTCAGGAAGGAAAGGTGCCAAAGTTGGACCTTTGAACTCGCGAAGGCACAAGAGGCAAAAGGCACTAGTGCTTAGCCTAGCCGGTGGTCGCACAAGGAGGGTGCTGACAAAGTAAGAGCTATAGCCATTTCGCGATTTCAGATATCGCGGAATTGGAGGAGGAAGAGTCGGGGTTTCAACTAGCAAACTCACGAAATCTTGAATCACGAAAAAGAACCTGTGGATAGATTTGAAAGGGGATTCCAACAGAGAATCCGAAAGAGTCGATCTGGCTTGAAGGGCATATAGAACGATCATGTGAGCGGATCTCAGCCTAAGGGCCAATAGGTCTGCGCCACATGAATTTTAGTAATATTTCTTATCGATATTTTTATATTTTCTATACACACTAAATTTTCTATGTTGTTTTTAAATATATAGACGATGCCCCCAAAGTGTCGACCTCCAGAGAGTTATTTGCCAATTACTAGCAGAAATACTACTTTACATGGAGATGAACTTCGAGATCAGAATATTGAAGCGGTTGATCAAGTTATTAATGATGATATGGATGGAGATAATGTTAGTGATTCAAATTAAGAAGATGAGATACATATATTGATCCAAGACACATTTTCTCCAATGGATGAGGACAACCAGGATGATAGTCATGATGTTGATTCTCTACTCGAGAAGTCACGTCAACCTCTTTATGAAGGCTCAACAACAAATATCTTATATGCTATATTGTTGTTGGTGAACCTGAAGGTTTTGGATGGTTTATCAAACACATGTCTCACACAGATACTAAGGTATTTAATTTGTTAATTATTTATGCCTGCATGTTCACAAATACTTAAAAGGTTCAATTTTTTCCTATATTGCTATTGTTTTCTAATTTGCAAATTAGTATATTGGATGATATATTGATGATGAATATTGTTTACATTGACTTATTGTTTAGAATTTTGTAGATTGTTAGGTGATGTTCTATTACTGACGTTGAATATTTTTCCACGCACATATCGAGAAATATCCATGATTATGAAAGAAATTGGAATGGACTATCAGGCTATTGATGCATGTCCTAATGATCATATCATATATTATGGACAATATGCATTAGAAAATGAATGCCCACAATGTCAAATAAGTAGATATCGAATTGATAAAGTGTCAAAGAAGGTGTCTCACAAAGTTCTTCATTATATTTCGATAATTCCACGTTTCCAGCGGTTGTTCATGTGCCAAAGTATAGCACAGTTTATGGATTTCCATGCAAAGAACAGAAGTTGAGACGATGTTCTTCGAATGCATGTAGATGGTTCTGCATTGAACTATATCGAAGAAAAGTGGCCAATTTTTAAATAAGAACCTCATAATGTTAGACTTTCGTTGGCAGTTGATGGTGTCAATCCATTTGGAGAGCTTCATTCTACATACTCAATGTGGCCTATTTTTGTTATAAACAATAACCTTCCTCCTTGGATGTTGATCAAGAGAGAGAACACAATGTTGGCAATGATTGTTCCAGGTTTTTAATTATCTTTTATTTTCTTTAAAGCATGACAAAATATTTCATTTCTTTGTTTCATGCATGGTAATTATTTCTTTTATATATCACGACATCTAGATA
>ML796391.1:394188-434707 GCA_009831015.1 Picea engelmannii
TTTTGTAAGGTTTTAACCATTTGCCAAAATTTGAGCTAGATGTAGGTAATCCCTTATATTCTTCAAGTACATAAGAGTTTAACTTTAGAGATATGGTCAAATAAAAACAAAGAGGTCTTAAAGGAAATTGACCATGTGGTTTTATATATATTTATCATACAGCTTGATTACCAAATCAAAATGTTGCAGGATACTTCAATGCCTATACTTCAAAATGTTGCAGGATACTTCAATGCCTATGCTTCAATGCCTAAACGAATGTACATATTTATCATATTTATCATACTTCAATTCCTAAACTATGATGTACAATTCCTTATCTTGTTTGGGGTATATTATGATTTCACCAACAAAATTTTCAAGTGTTATGTTATCCAACTCCTTCTTTGTATCAAAGGTTCTGGCATTATGTATCATGCGAAATTTGCTTTGATTTCAAATGAAATTGCAAGTTTCATTAGATTTAATATTGATGCATTACAATTCTTTCATGTCAAAGCTTCAGTTACTTGGTTTTCAATTGCAATGAATTGAAAGGTTATACTTGCCTTTTCTAATGCGCATTGAAGAGACATTTCATTCCTAAATAATTTGCTAACCCCATGAATTACCTTGGTTCAATTAAATTATCTTGGATCAACCAATTTACAATGAATTTTATATTTCTTATGTCAATACAAAATTCACATACTCTAACTACAAAATCCATACAAAACAATAATTGTTTTCCAAGCTCATATTTCTTCATGTTGGCTTGGAATTAATTGTGGGTTAATACGACATTACCATATTACAATGTAATATGGTAATACCATATCTCGGGTAATTTTTTTTAAAAAACTTAATGCCATCGTTGCAATATCGACGATAGTTCATCGGAAAAAAATTGCATTTTGACCATCGTGGCAATAGCAACGAACTTTCGTCGCAAGTTGCCACATATTTTCATCACACATACAACATCTTCGTTGTAACTTTGGTCTTGATGAATCAATGTCATCGCTATTTCCATGGTTATTCATCGCAAGTTGCCATGGTTTTTCGTCGCACATACAACATCTGCGTCGTTAGTTTTTAACTTGTCAAAAATTTTCATCATAATTGTCACGGTTGTTCGTTCTACTTGCGACGAGGTTTCATCAAAATTGCGACGATGCAAAGGGTTAACCAAAATTGAAGGCAGTGATACGTGGAGAGATAATTTCATTGATGTTTCCACACACACCTGGATCATTGATAGAGCGATGAAATTATTCAGACGAAAAAAAAATCGACTTTCGTGGAAATTGCGACAAATAAGTGTGGCAATATCAACGAAAAACCATCGCAAATTTGGTCATATGTACTAGTGTTTGTGGATCACAATATCATAGATGAGCAGAAGTTTCCTGAGTTGGCCAGGGAAAAGTACTTGTGTGCTAAGAGTATACTAGGCACAAGAGCGATATTGTTGTAAACATAGGTGTGGGAAATATGACTTGAGAAGTCGACAATATTGAACTTAGTGGAGGTTCCACACTTTGGACGTATACTAGAAATAAATTCCTACGTTAAGTTACTGCTCAATTGCGTCCATGGGGGTACATTGTGGCTTGAACCACTAGTGTCAATTGATACTGCATTGATTGCATGGATCACAGAGCTACCAAAAGCAGGATAGGATCCAACCACCTTGTTCAACAAAGTAGGGAAGAGATCCCTATCAGAAGCCATGAAAGAGGAGTTTACCACCTTCAGGGCGGAAAGGGGATTGGATTTCATGAACATCAATGATGATAGTGTTCAGTTGGCGATGCAGACATTGGCCTGCAAATTGTTTCGCAAGTGACGTAAGGACGAAGTACCAACTATAGTGATCGCAGTCACAAAAAAATGCTCATAAGGGATCCAAATGAACTGGGCCACCTTCTTGGTCAATCAATTTTTGACAGACTATATTGAGGACCAAGAGAAGGGTACAAAATTTCATTATGCATCACTACTAATTTTGATTTCACTGGTAGGATGGAAGGAACTGGGATATTACCAATGCATGGGAACAACCGATAGAGGTAATATGGTCGCGTGGTATGCCAACCTATGGAATATTCCAAACAAAAGGAGGCAACAAGAAAATAATGTTACATTTTTTTGTATACTTTGATAACATCAGGTATATAATCAAACATAACACCATGAATCACAACTGAGACAATAGAAACCTACAAGGGTATTGTGTTAACTCAATTGAGTTACCAATGCCTAAACTATAGGAACATATGAAGACAATGAGCCACTTGAATATATTGGTATCACAGATGCCCATACACTTATTTCAAAGCTTGCAAATAGGAATTTTGTAGGAGATTAGGCTTTGAGGAGATGAAGCACACTGAGAGATGACCAAAGTAATGGATGAAAGGGATCAGTTGCAACAAAAATATGACACTACACTCCAACAAAAGAGAGAAGTTGAAGGCAAAGTGGAAGCATCAATGAAAGGCAAGAACGAGGACGAGGAAAAGATAAGGAAAGTTATAAAGGAAAAGGATGAAGCCGAGATTATGGCACAAAAGACACAAGCAACCATCCAGAAGTTGTACAAGAATATTCTAGAAGTCCCTATGGAAGAAAAGGTATTCAAAATTGGTGAAGTCATCAAACTCTTTTGACCGAAGATTGAGGACCTACAGTTTTGAACTATGTTGGGAACACCATAGAAGGTACGAGAAGGAAGAAAAAGAATGACAATGACATCCATTGCCAAAATCAAGAAGGTGGAAGAATAATGCACGAAACTCTGCGAGGAAAGAACACAAATCTAGAAAAATCTAGTAGAATATCTAGAGATGAAGGTCATGGAGGCCAAATTAAGGGAAGCATAAGGAAAGGCCTAGAAAGTGTCAGAGAGTATAAACACCCTTCCATCAGTGGAATGAATGACGACCATTTTTGTGTAGAGGCATTCATACGTGGAAGTGGAATAGATGCGGGATCAACAAAAGATCCTTCAACAATACTTAGGACCACTAAAGGAAGAATAATTGAAGGTGATAGGAGAACTAGCAACTGCGTAGGGAAAGGTGAAACAAACAACACATGGAACAAAGGAAAACCTTACATCCCTAACTGCACGAGGTGTAACAGTGATTGTGGAAACAGAGGCAACGATACTAAAGGAAGTTGAGATCATTAAGAAATCCTCCCAAATTTTCATCGAAGCATGGAGGAACAAGAAACACGCCTAAGTGGCTTGGGATGAGCCACAAGTGAGTTTTTGGGGCTTGTTGGATAGGCAATTTGGAAATAAAATACATAAAAATACTAAGTATAGAAGATGTTTGTAGAAGAAGAAGGAAGACTCGGGAGTGTGCACTTGAGGCACATCCAGGAGTATAGTGCATGGAGAGAATAATAAATCAAAAGAATAAAACAAAGAGAAGAATAGAGCAGAAGTATAAAGAAGAGAAGAAAGTAGGAGAAGAAAGCAGGTGAAAAGGAAGGATGATAGCCTGACGTGCTAAGGATAGAAGGATGTGCAAAAGCAGGAAGAACAACAGCCAGAGTACACAAGCAACATGCATATGGAAAAGTAGGTGAAAGCAACCTGAACAAGTTAACATGAGTTATCATGTATTGTAATAGTCTTTTGGGGATGAACAAAGTAGGGTTTTTAGCCATAGAATTTATGTATAAATATGTAATGGGTTGGGAGAATAGGGGTTCTTCTTGAACGGTAATATGGATCCTGTTCCAGGCTGTTTAGATTTCCCGTAAATAATAAGAGTTATATGATATGATAAGAAATAGAGAGTCTATGTCTGAATGCTAAGGTGATGATTCATAGAGAGATAAAGGCTTGCACTACAGAACGAATAGGCTAGGAGAAGGAAAATATAACCATGATGTATCTTTGTAAGCACAGTGTGCAAGTCTAAGACAATTACCAAAAGAATAATAAAGAAGCCAACCATTGTGGACGTAGGCCAAATTTGGGTGAACCACGTTAACTACATTATTAAATGTTTTTTTTGTGAATGTTCATGGATTTTGTTTGGATGCATATTAAATTAGATTTGTCTTATGTGTAATCATTGTGCAATAGATACGACTTTTCGAGTAATAGGTTTATGTTGTAATATGGAATATAATGGTAATATGATTATGAATTCACTAAGTATATAATGAAGAACAAAGACATATCAATGCGCATAGAACCAATAAGTAAGAATGAATAGAAGGATAACCTCCCATTCCCTCACTACTGCAGAAACGTGGTTCCTGCAGTCCCAATAGATACCTCGAGTGAGACTTCATATTCATGTAAGTGATGTCGAAAGGGATAGTGTCTGAAGTTTTTTTTTGGTCAAGATAAAACAAACCTAGGGTCTTAAAACCGTGCATAGTGCCAACATTGCCCTCACACCATATTCAAGTCTAAGTGGTAAGGATTTGACGGTGTATGAAGATGTCTCTAAGGAGTCTAAACTGACCGATATGGCATACCATTTCCCTTTACTTGGCCCTGGATCAATATCTAAGGCATTGTAATTCTTCGAGAGCCAAGGGGAATGAACATTTGAAGCAACTAAAGCAACATGTTGTACTAGAAATAAATTAAATGGAGGAGGGAGTGGAAGTGACATGGTAGGCCATTGACCAACACCAAAAGGAGGGTCGACAAGTATATTGTTGTATCCATCATATAATAGAGGTTGAGGTTGCATATGAGGTTGATCAGGGATATTTGCAATAATCAGATGAGTTTGAAGGTCATTAGGTTGAAAATGGGGTCTAACTTGTGGTTGATGAGGCTGAAAGGATGGGTGCCCAGTGAGGTTCAAGTAACTATTGGTATATTTAATTGTCTAATTAAAACAAATCTATAACCCAAAACATTAATTGTCAACCAAGGATGTGTCTTTTATTTCAATTTATCTTGCACAGTATATGCAAGCACCAATTTCCTAACTAACACTATCATGTAAAATTAACTAAAAAACATTCTTCTTAAAACATACCCTTGATAATTAATCACAAACTATAGGCTAGATTTCACACCTGCTGAAAGTAAAACACTCTTGCTGAATTGGAAACACACTTCACACTTGATTTAATTTAAAACACATCCATACTACTGGAATTAAAATCACACTATTGTAACTAAAATCACTCTCACACTTGCATCAATAAAAACATTATGGAAACCTCACTCTACACACTCGCCCTAAAAACTGAACACTTTCTTTGGAAATGAAACAAACTGCACACTTGCTTAGAAATGAATCAAACTCACTCCTTGCAAAAATTAAATCACTCCACTTGAAATGAAACACACCTTGTTGAAACAAGGTAAATATAAGGCCACCTAATATTCTCAATCCAATGAAAGGGAATATCTTGTAAATTATTTGGATAACACAAGCATTCCAAATCCACCTGAATCTCATTAACTCATCAATAAAAAATCATATAGGATAGATCAAATCAACACAGTAGTTAATAAATTGTAAGTAAGATCAACAAGAACAATCTGAAACTATAGTTGTAGAATAACACACACGACAATAATCAATCACCCAATAAAATAATTCTACCTACTAGTATAGTAACAACAACCCTCATAAAGAGGAGGGCCCTTCCTCCTTAGTAGGGGCTAGGGAGAATGCAGAAACTACAACTTAAATTAACATAAATTGAACCATGAAATTGTTGAACCTTTAATAATGAAAATCATGGGCTACATATGTAGAAGATGTTCCTCATTGACTAGATTGACTGCTGAAAAACTAGCCTAGACTGGGAGAAAAGGTGCTCTATTTTTAAAGGTTCCTTCTTTAGAGTTAATCTTAGTAAATCAATAATTATGAACAACCTTGAGAATCTTTCAATTCTCCATCTATTCAATGAAGTCTTAAATTAAGAAGATATTCAATATCTTTTACAACCGGTCATAACAAAATATAATTAAATATATACCGTGCTAAATGAGCTACCCCATATTTTGGAATTGAAAAATAAACTCGTAACAATTATAATAATTGTGACTTTGTATAATAGCCACATCATCTAGAAAGAAAAGTCATTTTTTCCACGAGGGACTTGCCTGGATCAAAAACTCAATGAGTATCGACACAAATGGTAACAATCTTCAAATGATATCGTCATGTCTGTTGATAGTGGCAGCACTTAAGAGTAACAACTTCCTGAATTTTTAGAGTATCATCTCTTGTAGCAATTGATCATCCTATAGGTAGTTCTTAACATTTTTTCATTAAATACCCAAAAAAATCATTATCCTTCTCAAATGTAAGAAAGAATTAATAAATTGAAGCAACATATGAACTTAGCATACCTGAGCCAAAAGATAATATATTGAATAATAATGGTTGTTAAAAGGGTATGGATGATATAAGGAAAGAAGGTGAGAAAATAGGAAAAGGGTGACAAAAAGATGTCATTTCTTGAACCCAACAGTAACTAGTTTGGACTAATTGATTAAATTCCTTGGAATTTGCATAAAAGTGGATGGAAAATCTCATCCTCTTGTTTCTAATTCTCTACCAAAATGAATTAGGCCCTCTACCCATTTTCCCCCTATTACCTCTATTGTCGAACCGATTAATGCCTTTGCTAAAAAATATCATCTATATAAATTCATTTCCAAATTAGTACATATATAAGACACATCATATAAAACATCTAGTACAATTTGTCAACATGATTAAATTTGGCTCTGAGAGTAACACAACCATGTAGAATAAAAGGGAAATGAACAAGAAAAATGAATACAGGGATATCAACACAACTTCTAAAAACACCGAACTCCTCTTTAAAGTATGCAATTTGATATGAAATTATTTATATGAATATACCATTTTCTCTTTAAAATATGAACAAGGAGTGAATGCATGTTATGGAAATATTCCCCTATGTATAGGTGAAATTTCCCTTGGATTACTGACCCCTGTACCAAGACAGAAAAATACAAGTGGACACTAACATCCCTTTGAATTTAGTTTAACTAATCAGAAAGAGAGAGAAGGAGAAAAGGTGTGAAGCACCTAGTTTCGAAGTTTGTCCTCGTTGCTTCCAATCCAAGCTTGATATCCAAACTCCTTAGTGAAACTTGATACATGCAATGCAATAGAAAACAAAGAGAAACAAACAACTCCTACTCTACAAGATTAGATCAAACAAATTCATCTACAAAGATTGAAGGAATAGTAGACAAGCACATGAAAGAATACACATGCACGAAGGGAATATGCCAAGTATATTAAAATGATAAGTTTGACATATCTGTCTGTCCTTTCTTCACCTTGGAATGACCTCCTTTTATAGGCTTGGGAGGCTCAACCACCATGAGTAGATTTGGGGATTAGCTAAGTATATGTTTCCTTTAGGTTAGGATATTATCCTAGGATAGTGCCATAGGATAACATTTGATTCAAACCAACCTCATCTCCAAGAGTTGGCCTTCAAAAAGAGGCGGGATTCTCCAAATTTTCCTATAACCAAAATCAACTCTCCCCTATAGTTAGAGACAGAGCATTGATCCTAGATCATAATTTCATAAATAAGGTAAAGGGGGTGTTTATATATGGGGTATCACTCCCCCATCATGGCCAGGGGGCACTATCTTTAAAAAATTCCCAAAATATGGTCAAGTTTTCAAGTAAAAAGTGTGTTTATGGCCTTGAAATGATGAGTTTCTTCCTCCAATATGACTTAGGGATCATGGAAAATGTTCTTTGATTTTTTCAAGGGGTTAGAACACATATAAACACAAAGAAAAGTGCATGTGACACTTAGTAGGGTTCATACAACAATTGATGACACTTGTGACACTTACCAAGGTGCATACAACACTTGTGACACTTAGGGTGCGATACTTAAGTGTGGAATTTTGATGTGTAACAGGTTCCCCCATAAAGTGTGAGGTTAGAATATAAATTTATGGTCGAAACACTTTACAAATTCTTCAATGCAAGGGTGTGGAGTTGGAGAATGTGGAAGAAGCTGCAAATAACCATCAAACAATATTAATATATGTTCCATTTCCGAGGCAGACATACCTATGCTCAAAATACGATATGTGTCGAAGAACGACTGTCGACCAATACACTACAGATCCATGAAAAATATTGACTAAGAATATGGCCACCAAAGATACAATGTGGATACATACCTTCATGACATGAACTGATAGTAGACACAAAAATACAAAGTGGAGCTACGATATGATAAAACATAGCCACAAACCAATACAGTGTGGATCTATGTGACAGTATATATATCAACATGCTCAAATGATCTCCTTCTCATCCTAGGAAAATCAAATAATAGAGTGAATGATCAACCCAGGGTCTTCGTCCCAATCCCATTGTGGTACAAATCTAGCCACGTGAATAAATGATTTAATGTCGAACATGGTAGAAACCACTTGATTACCAATCATTGAGGTAAACCATTAATAAGTGTGAGGTAAATCAACAATGATATCAATGAATCCCAAGGTACCCTATTACATTCCAACAAATGTGAATAAATGAGCCGAGGTCAAACATTCATGGAATCATCCGATCAGAGGTCAATGATGTAAATGTATTATCGGAAGCGAGGAGACCTACCATTGAGGCATGCAGGTCCCAAGGTACTAACTGGTTTCTAAGTCTAATTCCTGGATGATGTTTTTAATTCAACAAGAAAAGACTCATCGAAGGAGGGCCTTGTTGTATCCCCCATCATCGACATGAAACTGACATAGGAAAGTGATGTAAGATGGTGAATCAAATGAGTATGGACTAACACATGAAATGGAAATTGGAAACACTGCATATGGATGGTTTGAAGTGACACTTCCATTGAACATGATGAGGCATGACAACTAACTTGGAAGCATTGAATCAACGAGTACTAAGAATTTAATGTGACAGAAATAAGATCACTCTTCGACTGGACAAAAAAGTATGGCGACACATGGAATTGGTATGACTCAGAGACAAGAGGATTACCTAAATGTAAGATGAGATGCAAACAGGTTCCATGTTCAAGGGAGACAATAGCTTCCATAAAGGATTCCCAAAAACTTGACCCACTTCCTTCAATTTTCCCCCCACCCAAATAGATGAGTACTTATTTTTCATTTAATGAGCTCAAGAAGGGTAACACATGCTTGATATAACTCACCTTTGGTAAGTTCATCTTCCTTTATTTAATGAACTGGAAGAAGTAAGGGTTCTTTCCCATATGGGTCCTCCAATGTGTAGTTTAGAGAATTCACAGAAGGAAAAACCGGTGGTTTTTCATGTTTAGAGAGTCTGAAAAGAACTTAAAAGCGACTCCATGGATGGATTTTTCGTAAATTTAGTCTCCCAAGCCTGAAAAAAGTGTAAACAAATACATGGTATAACTCTTCTAATCATGCTTGATTAAAGTGTTCATTTTTTGTAATTAGTCTCGCGAGGTCGAAAAAGAGATAAACTATCACTCGAAAGACGCCCTTTCAAACCTTTTAATGAGTGTGAAAGGAAGCAAGATCACTCGACAATATTTTCATGTTTAGAGAGTCTGAGAAGAGATTGAAGGAAACTCCAGGGGGTTCCTTTTTTGTATACTTTTACGATTTCGAAAAATTGATAAAAGTATACTCGATTACATTCTCATGTATTTTTGAGCACGAAAAAGAACAAAGCCTAAGCTCATAATTGGTTTCATTTTTACACAAGCTTGAAACAAAATTAAACTATGATTGTAATTTCCCAACGTAATTTCCAAAGATTTTGAGGGATACCCACGGATGGTTGGTACTCTTCCTCCAGCTTGAAAATCTAGCGGCTTAACTCCAGAATGATAATCAAAGGCTGGAGACATGTCCCCCCAAGCTTCATTTCATTTTTCGACGCTTATATTGTCACCGATTTCTGTACCGGATGGAGGAAAAAAGGTCAAATAACAAAGGTAAATGAAAGGAAATTTCAAATATGAGACCTAATGAAAGACTTGAATCGACATCTACCAGATCTAGCTAAATACTCGACTCGATATCTACGAGATCTAGTGAAAAGACCCAACTTGATAGGAGAGGTGACTTTTTCATTTTTTAACGAGCTTGACACATGAAAAGAACTATGCTCATATCTTTTGTTTCATTTTTTAACGAGCTTTCCACAGAGAATAAAAACTATGCTCAGGACCTTCATTTCATTTTTTAACGAGCTTGACATAGAGAAGCAAAACTATGCTGAAAACCCTTGTTTCATTTTTTAATGAGATTGCCATAGAGAAGAAAATCTATGCTCAAAACCTTTCCTTGATCATGGCTTCCAATATGAAAATGCTATATAATGAATACATGTCAAGGGACAAACACCAACCATGGCTTCCAGGATATCTTCGCTAGATGGAAGAAAATAAATTCAGAAGGAATACATGTCGACGACCTCGATAAGGGTAGGGAGATCTGGCTCTAATAGCCATATCGAAGAGTTGACCATGTCAACTACCGGATCTAATTTGGGAGAAGGGAGAGATTCCCTCTCGTGCGGGGTTGAACGCATGGGGAATTTCATTACATAATCAACCTGCAATGGGGCGGACATCAATGGCATGTATGGACCATTCAGGGAAGGTGGATGGTTGAACATCAGATGAGGGTCAATGAATAAAATTTGGTCGATCATTACTATGTTTCTGTTGTGAGGGAAACATATCACTCGAAAGAGAGTGGACACAAAATCTCTAATAACATAGACATATTATCACCCGAGGAGTAGGTTAAAGTCCAAGGGGTCATGAACTTCCATCACATTGACATAGACCATTTTTCCTCCCAAAGTAATCGAAAACTGAGGAAGGATCCCTAAAGGTTGACTAACTCTTCTTTCAAAGGTCAACATATTGTGATTCATGGGTGTAAGTTGTGGGGAACCAAAATATTTCCAAGCATTCACAGAGAAGGTGCTAATAAAATCACCTTCGTTTATTATTGTGTTAGGAATATTCCTATCAAAAACCTACAAGTTGATTTGGAAAGGCGCATAAGAAGGAATACAGGGTTTTGTCAAATGATTCCAATTAATAGAAATCATTTGATTGCTTGAAGGGGGTGCCATCGATATGGGAAGAGTGCCCCCTTGTCTGGGTGAATAAATATTAACGAGGTAGACCCAAGTGAAATCCTCACTCTTTGAATGAGGAGTGGGATTGACCAATGACGGAACCAGAACGACCACTTTGGTTGCACTCTTCAAGGGAGGAGTGGGATTGATCAATGAAGGAAGTGGATTGACCACTTTGGCACTCTTTAGATGAAGAGTGGGGTTGATCGATGATGGAACTGGATCAATCACTTGGGTTTCACTTTTCATATGAAGAGTCGGGTTGATCGATGACAAAAATGGATCATCTACTTGGGTTAGTGGTTCAACCAAGGATGAAACCAGATTGACCACCTCATCAACCGAACTAACTGGGATGGAATCAGATTGACCAGTCCATCAACTAATGACATTTTAGGAGAGGTATTATGATAACCAATTGGAATTTGAATCTTTTCCAAAATATAAGAAGCCTCATCCATACGAGGGAAAAGGTGAGAGTAATGATCAACTTCACATAACATACAAGGAAATTTGAAAATTCTATTATTCTTATCAACCTTAACTTCATTAGTTGACAAGGTGTCACTAGTATGTTCAATAAGGGATGATGACGTGGAATACCACATTTATAATACCTCGGGGAGACCAGGGAAATCCCTCAAAAAGTGGTCACCCTTATAAATCCTACAAGGGAATTTGGGTTTGGGATTATTCGTTTTAGATTTGTCGACTTTATCAACATTCCCAATACAATTAACAATAGCTAGTTGCTCAGATCCAACATGACCTAATGTATTTGGAGGCTTGGTCTCTTTCCAATTCTTCTTCTTCTTCCCCTTCTATTTCTTCTTCTTCTTATCAACCTGGTTACTTTCTTTAAAGATTTTACTAGGAGAAGAAGGAGAAATGGAAGGAGACCTGACGGGTGAAGAAGGAGAAAGGTCAACATGAGGTTGATTTGTGGGTGGTGTGATTACATCTGAAGCATTAGGTGCATTCGAAACACTAGGAAAAGTTGAGATCACTAGAGTGGGGAACAACCAAACTGGTAACCCGATGGTGAGTCCCGGAAGACTCAATGTGGCAATGCATGGAGGACCAACGTTTCGAAAAGAAGGAAAGGCAAAAGGTTCCTTGGGAAAATAGGTTCCTTCGTTGGTACTCCTAGGAATTGACACCATTGACACTGACTTGACCTAAGTTCCACTTATGAAAACAAACAACAAACGCTACAAATATAATAAGAAAGCAATCAAACAAATCTTCCCACAATGAAACCACTAGTTGGTGATGAAATCCAACATTGCGAGATCAATATAGGAAGGGGTTGGGATAGAGAAAGTGGATCAGTTATGTTGGTGAATTGCTTAACAGACTTACGCCTTGGTGTAAGTTCCCACATGGTTTTACCCGTGGGTGTGCCCCCCAAGGATCCCGAGTGAGCTTGACCAACGTCTGACCCAGGTACGGTGAAGACTCCCCTTCACCATCACCTTGTGTATCAACCCTACAGATATAGGCCACTAAGGTTACCAACTTGTAGTTAGCCTCTAGGTGGGTACAATCGAAAATTGGGAAGGAATGTATGGGCAAGATGAAAAGTATGAAAATATTCAAGATAATTGAAGAAAAGTGGACCGGAATACTATTGAGAACCCCGAATGGATTCGAGATTCATGAAGTTCCGAGAACAAATGAAACCAGTTGGTTCTCGGGAAGAAACCCCAATATACGATCTTTCCTCTACGTGGGTTAAGCTTCGGAGGGGAAATATCTGATTCTCTCCCGCACACGACCTCATGTTTAACCCCTATGTGAGAAGGGGATCCCGACTATGCTTATACGAACAATTGGATTTACCACTCCCTAGCACAAGATTCTATATTAGTCTGATGGCTTTGGAAATTTATCCTCACAACCTATTCCAAAGCCCTACACTTTAAGCTAATGTAGGTTCGCTACCAGATAATATAAAAAAATTTGATCAATTTTATAAGCGCTTCATTTTAGGGCTTTTGTTTACTCAAGGGTGTGAAAGTGAAACTTACGATTTTTTAGACTTGAATCCAAAAGAATGAAAAATAATAATATGCATATATTTTTCCTCATTGAATCCTACATATGGGATGGAGAAGAGGTTCAACTTTCTTCAACAAAAACACCCAATTCCCAAATGCAATTTTCTAAATGCAATCTACTACACCCAAAAGAAAGAACACAATTATCTTCTTTATTTGATTTTAAAATAAAGAAAATGAAAATCCTTTAATTCTTCATTACTTTCAATCAAAATGAAAGAATCAGATGAAGATACAAAGGGCATGAAACAAAAATATTTCAAACAAAGAATGCACTCAAAGGATAACGAGAAATGAAAGAAACAAGTATGATAAATCATTCAATCAAAAACTCAAAGATCCAAAATAGAAAGAATATAAACACTCAGGAAAATCCTCAAACGAAAAATGACAAGAAACATAAATCAAGTTAGGTTGTCATAAGAGTCCTAATCATCCAAAAAAATGAGATGTTTCAAATGAAGACAAGAAGGATCAATACCAAGCAACCTTTTCAAACCTTAGTTGATGAACAATCCTAAACATTCAAGAAATCTGAAAGCTTTACAAGAAGAAGATCAGATAAACTCAAAAGGAAAAATTAACCAAGGGTTCATGTTAACCCAAGGGGAACAAAGCTAAGAGAAAATTTATAGACTAAAAGAATAAACATAAATGAATTATAAATTCCCAAATCTTAACAAAACAAAGTCAAGAGTATTCTAATGTCTCTGACAAAATATCCCCACAAGAGTAGAATGAGAAAAAGTGAGCAGAAAAGGGCAGAAAAACCCAGAAAAGGAGATCAACGCACCTGCTTCCAAAAGGACAGAGTGATACAATGCTATGGTATACACTACATGAGAGTGTTGATCCTAGATCAACACTCTGGTACACAATAGAGGAGCAATACCCTTACCAAAAACTAAAAAAAAAGGCTAAAAACTCAGAAAACTTTGCCAAAGACTCTGTGAAATCATCAATGAAGAAGAGAGAAATGGAAGTAGATAAAAAACAAACAACAAATAAGATCTAAAGGTGGGAAAAAACTTAGAAAATCCAAGGAAAGACAAGTCAAGTTCCTTCCCTAGTGGAGTCATCAATTTCTGTTATGGAAATATTCCCCTGTGGACAGGTGAACTTTCCCTTGGATTATCGACCCCTGTACCAAGACATAAAAAAACAAGTGGACACTAACATCCCTTTGAATTTATTTTAACTAATCAGAAAGAGAGAGAGGAAGAAAAGGTGTGAAGCACCTAGTTTCAAAGTTTGTCCTCGTTGCTTCCAATCCGAGCTTGATATCCAAACTCCTTAGCACAACTTTATACCTGCAATGCAATAGACAACAAAGAGAAACAAATAACTCCTACTCTACAAGATTAGATCAAACAAATTCATCCATAAAGATTGAAGGAATAGTAGACAAGCACATGCAAGAATACACAAGCTTGAAGGAAATAGACCAAGTATATTAAAATGAGAACCCAAAGAGAATACTTACAAACATGGATGATGATGCAACACTCCTCCAATATCTCCTCATCCAGACCCTTGCATGAATCCCAACATCATACGTTTGATATATCTGTTTGTCCTTTATTCACCTTGGAATGGCCTCCTTTTATAGGCTTGGGAGGCTCAACCACCATGAGTAGATTTGGGTATTAGTTGAGTATATGTATCCTTTATGTTATGATATTATTCTAAGATAGTTCCATAGTATAACATTCGATCCAAACCAACATCATATCCAAGAGCTGGTCTTCAGAAAGAGGCGGGATTCTCCAAATTTTCCTCTAACCAAAATCAACGCTCCCCTATAGTTAGAGATAGAGCGTTGATCCTAGATCATCGCTCCCTAAATAAGGTAAATGGGGCATTGATCTATGGGGTATCACTCCCCCATCATGGCTAGGGGGCTCTACCTTTCAAAAATGCTAAAAAAATGGTCGATTTTTCAAGTAAAAAGTGTGTTTCCTTGAAATGATGGGTTTCTTCCTCCAATATGACTTAGGGATCATGGAAAATGTTCTTTGATGGTTTCAAGGGGTTAAAACACATATAAAAACATAGAAAAGTGCATGTGACACTTAGTAAAGATCATACGACACTTGATGAAACTTGTGACCCTTACCAAGGTGCATACAATACTTTTACAACACTTGTGACACTTAGGGTGAGATACTTAAGTGTGGAATTTTGATGTGTAACAATGCAAAAGGAGATTTTATATGGTTGTGATATATGAAAAAAAACAAATGTCTTACGAAAAGTGATAATATGACAAGAATGCATGATAAACTATTCAATATTTAAAACTCTAAAACTATGTCTACATATTTGTTCATAAACAATCAACTTGTTGACGATTAAAATCGCAACGATGAATTATTCCCGCAAAGGATTTCTAAGCTCTATTATTTATTTATGATAATAATATTTAACTAGTAGGTGGGAACCCCTTGTAGACGAGAGGCGCAAAGATAGACATGTTACACTTATATGTTGTTGATGTCATGATGTTGCCTACATAATCCTATATAGTTGATGATGCAATCTTGGTTTCATTTGATATGACAACATGGATGGTTGATGCATTGTTGCTAAATGTTTTTGATATTCACTTTCAATACAAGGTAGTGCTATGATATGAGGATTATTTGTTTATAGGTGTTATGTTATGTTATAACATTGATTAATAATCTAGACATGATTTTATGCAAAAGATAATATGGTTATGTGGGAGCTTGATCAAACTAAAAGGAAGGAACTATAAATAAGTCCTAAGTATATGGAAAAAGGTTTACATATAAACCTTGAATGTATATGTGTAATAGTGAAAAATGTGAATGATGGACCTAGCTGCTATACTATGCATTTGGGTTAAAAGATTATGCGATTTTGTTTAAGGATTATATGGGAAGCGCATATGGTAATGTTAACGTATGGTCTTGATATGCTTTGGGTGGCACACTATACAATGGATATGGCATTGAATTATTCAATGGTTATGGTTTGAATTTGATGGTTGATGTTATTTTAATGGGTTGGCTCGTACATGAAATTGAATAAGGACAGATGAGGAAGTGACGTGCATTTACTGCACATAACTCCAAACCTCCCTTGAGCCCGTCACCCTAGCATAGTTGCATTTTTTCTCTGTTGGTTGTGGAAGCTCCGCGATAGGTTTTGGAAGGGGAAAACTCAAACCAACTCATCATTGAAGTGATTTTTCACAGGTATGGTTCTTTTCTTTCCACCCATGATGGACTCTCTGTATTATGAATCAAATAGTGGCTCGGGATTGCATGGGTTCTGTGTTTGTCTTGAGTTTTTGACGGAATATCGATACTGTGTTATGGGTTCTCTGTGATTACTGTGGAATGTTGGAATTTTGAAGGAAAGTAATGGGTGTTATTTATTTGTAAATTTTGTGCATTGGTTCTCGATAAAAATGAATTCGGTCAGCTTGGGTTTTTATGATGATTCTCTAAGGGAAATGATAACAACAGCGCAACAAGCTCTGAGTTTTATTATTGTGGGGTTTTAACACTAGTCTAGGTATCATTTGTTGTCAACCCTTTTTCGTCTCGGTCATTGTTGTGATAATTTATCCAAGTTGCATTGCAACTATTGACAGTGGTGTGGTTATTTTTGGCTAAGCCTCGAGTTATTGTTTGTATGGCTTGTTCTTTACTGTCATTATCATCGAAAACATTCCACAATCAAATCTTGTTTTTCCCAGAATGTAAATGGAGGCTTGTGTATGTATCAAATGACTACGATTTGTGCTCCTAAATTCTTTTCACAAGAGTTTTAACACTCACTCCTCTCATATCTATTATAATGGTCGATTTTTATGTTGTGAAGCCTCACTACCAATTGATTTTTGAAGTTTATCAACCTCCTGGGTGTTGGAAGAGACACGGTATCTCTATGGTTTCGAGGATTCTTTATTATTAAATCAACCCTTATATCCTCTCTGCAATAAAGTTTTAGAGGCATCCGTGTGTGCCTGGGTTGTTGAGCTCGAATTTCCTTGTTTCCACTTGACATTCTCTTTATGGCGTTGTCAAGATCTTGGGGTTATAAGTTGAAATATCGTGGTGTTTTCAAAAGAGAAAGAATCTCTATTTTCCAAGATTATACTTGTTAACATATGGTTGCTTCTCAGTGGTAAATTATTTAGGAGGTAAAAATATTATGAGTCCTCTTCATTTTGAAAGGTCACACAAACGTTTGTTACCTCTCTGCAGTAAAATTATAAAGAACCCGACTTGGTTCTACTAAACCCGACTTGCTTCTATTTTCCTCGGGTACCTTCTAGGGTCTGTCAAGATTTTGGTTATCAGTTAAATGACTATGGTATTTCTTCAAGAGAACGCGGGCTCTTTGACTTCAAGACCATCTCTGGATCAAGTCTCTGTATTTTATCTCTGTGATTAATTTGTATGGGTGACTTACAACCCGAGAGCTTTTCGTTTCGTCGATTGTGGTCTTTCCGCTCATCACTGTGATAAATCATAGCATGATCATGATTCTATCAAAGTTTAAAAGAGACACCTATGTATGGGTTGGTTTTGTTCTCTTTGTGCATTATATGGTTCTATCTTTTATGGATCATTTTTTTTAAAGGGAATTATGTACATGTTAATGCACACGGATATCAAGCTCATGGATACATGTTTTTGGTTAAGTATTGTTGTCGAATTAATATTGCTATCAATGGTTATATGGTTGAAGACCTGTGTGCATGATAGGTTCATTGAACATGCTCTTGAGTCTGTCCAGATTTAAAAAGGGACCTATGGATGAATAAATCGGGCCTAATTTTTGTTTTATGACAGTTGATTGTTGATTGTTAATCCTGTTTCTATTATTGTTTGATTACCAAGGATGAATATTGGATATAGATAATGGGAATCACTTTTCATATTATGATTGTTAAAAAAAAAATAAGAGATCAACATTAGACCATGTAGTACTGTGGTTCAAATGGTTATGTTGTTACAGTGGAATTGGAAATGATTTGCATAGTCATTATATAGAATACACAGATTGGTATAAATTGAAGATTTTTGGGAAATTAAATTGTTTTATTGAAGACAACAATAAATATGTATGCAATTGAGTTACAATTAAATGCTTTTTGGTCTTGGAAGTGGATGATTTTTGGATTGAAATCAAAACAGACTTATGATTATTGGTTGATTTAATTTATTTTATGAACAACATCCGTATAATTCCCTCTCATTTTCTCACTTTTTCACTCATAATAAATCCCCTCATGATCCCAAATTCATTTTGCATGCCCTGTTCACTAAAATATAATTAAAACTCTTTATGACAGTGATAGAAAATGAAACAGAGATAGATGGAAACTAATATATTTTGGTGTCATTTGCACAATCAGTTATTTGATAAATTTTTGAGAAGTAATCATGTTCTTACTCCCTGTCATGATATCACTTTCTCACTCATTACAATCCACCCAGATATACCATGAACCCTTTTTTACCCCCTGCTCATTTGACAATTATTAAATAAATTTTATGGATTGGATTGCATGGGTCTTATGTTAATTTCTGAGCCAAACTTTGTTTCATATTAAGAGAATGTCATGTATGGTCTGTTAAGAGCTAGTTGCTAATAATTTTTTCATACAATATGAGCTTCTTCAATAAAGGAAGTCATGGCCGAAACAATAGGATAAGAGGTAACTGGAACAGAGGGCATAGAATGCCTAGATTCTTAATACATTTTGATGTCAATCCTCGGGAGTTGAACCAGATTTTTGAAGTTGGGTTTTTCAATTGGATTGGGCAATGGATAGGTCATCCAAGACTAAAGAGGCCTCCCTTCCATACCCAAAATGTTCCTGGTATCCCTGTCCCTCCCCATGTATCTTTGCAACCTGAAGTTCCCGAGAATGATGGATGGAAAGAGATTGTTCACCCAACAGTATCCCACCATCGTGGCTGGATAAACTTGTTATTACCTCCTCCTCCTCCACCTATAAACCCAAATGTTCAAATTTCCCTTGCACACTCACCTATACATTCCTCCCATGCAAGCAAATGACTCAAAATCGAGGCTCACCATGTGCATGATAAAGGTAAAGTTGTTGCTGCTCCCTCCTCTCCTTCAAGCGACTCAACCAAGTCAGTATCCTCCCATATTCACTTGAGGTATGACTTCTCCCATGTTATTAATGAGATCAAGCCTCAAGGTTCCACCCAACCTAAGGCTATTTCTGGGAAGTCCAAAGGGAACATCAGTGAAAAAGGAATAACTGCCTCTCAAATTGGCAAATATGGTTTTTGATTATGTGTTTATAATTGATTTATTGAGGACAATGGACTGCAAAACATTTTGGACAACAAACTATTTTTTGGGATATTTTGGATATTTACATGTTTTGGATATAATTTGAAATATTTCTGATATTTAAATTTCAAATTGTGGAAATAATTATGGGAGCCACAAGGAGGCATGTGATAAATTGGTTGTATAATTATGTTTATTTTTGTTAAGAAATAAAAGGGACTCACAAGGGGTCCCACCTACTTAGTTATTATTTAATTAAAAGACCCTTAATTATTATTATTATTATTATTATTATTATTACTTCCCCTAAACTAAAATTAGTTAAGTTTTAATTAAATTAACTAAATGAGGTAGTTGAACTACTTCAACTAATTTGGAATGCATAAAATCCAAATGATAAGGAAGAACAATGAGAGAATAAAAGGAGAAAGCATACTAAGTTTTTCTCTTGAGTTTTATTGAGATAGTTCAATTTTCATTCATTCTTCAATTTATTAAAGGCCTAATTCTATTTTTGACAACAGGGTCCAATTGTAGACAACAAGGTTCAAAGTTGAATCATATCATTCAAATGCTTGTTTCAAAGGTGTTGATCTATCTTTGATAGTCTGTGTAGAATTGTTTGTTTATGAATTAAGTTTCATGACTGATAAAGGATATTGTGCATAGTCAAGTGGGAAGTAGTCAGTGGCAAGTTGATCCAGATTTTAAAGTTCAGTTTTTTACTTCTTGTCAGAGTCCTTTTGCATGGTTTTCATCGGAGATTTCTAAGTTTGACCTTGGTCCATGACCCCACAGGGATTTTTGTAAGAGAAGGATACTCTTGATTTATTGGAATGAAATAAAGAGATTGCTTTCTGTCTCATTTGTGTTAATATGTGACATGGTATTTTTTCTTTTGATCTCCACATTTACTTTCTGCAATTTGTTATATTCAAAAAATTACATTAAAATGTTATATTTTGCAACAATCTTTTTATTTAAAAAACCATCCTAAGCCCTTGTAATTAATACATGTGGATTAGGCCCGCAAGGGTGTAGACCGATTGGCAAGTGCCGTGTAAATGGAAGGAACTATGTAAAAAGAGGTCTCAAGGTCGATTCTCACCCCGATTTACTCGGAGGGCGTGCTTGCGGGCTGTGCGTTTCTCCCTGGGGGTTATAAGGCAGCCGACAGGATTCGACCCCGTGCCACGCGAGTACGATACTGTCGTTGTTACCGATTCCCCTAGTATAAAAAAAAATACACGTGGATTAGGAAATACATTTTGAGGCTACAAATATAGGGTAATATTCTCGACTATATTTCCTTAGCCAAGCAAGATTCGAAATTTCTTGAGTAAGATAAATTCATATATTTTCTTCAACATTTATTTGGCGACCATATTGGGGAGATCTTCCATATATATCTGGTTGATTGTATGCTTGATTGTTATTGAATATATTTGTATTTCCATTTTTTAATCTTTGACTGTTTCTTTTCTTCATGACTATACCTGTTGCAAGGCAGCCCAATATTGAGCTCGGTCTTAAAGATCAGACTAGAATTTATTTAACCTTGTTTAATACCATCTTAGAGACCGCTAATACCTGGGTTGAACTTGAACACTCATGTGCAGTGATTGAACAAGAAATAAGTGTCCAAGAACGTTTGGAAGCTAGGCAAAGACATCCTAGGAATCATCCATATCCTTATTTTTCCTAAAGTTTGATCTCCTTTTCATGTCCTTAAACCATTGCATCTTTAGGAGAAGAAGAGGTTTATCACCTGAGATCAACCCTATTGCTGAAATAGGAAGAAGAAACATTGTTTTTTCAGCCCAACAAAGTACTCTAAGGATAACTTTTCCCGATTCAACCAGTTCATCTTTCTCTCCCTTACCTATTGTTCACAAAATGGCGTCTAGTGGTGGTTCCAGTGGTTCTGGTGGAACTGGAGGTGCTTCTTCATCTCGACCTTCAGCCTCGTCAATGATTGAAATATTATATAGCCATCAAATTCCGGTCCAATCAACTACAAACCTCGACAAGGTCATTAAAAAGTATGGTCTCTTTCAATTTGAAAAAGATTCTACTACTACTTTGTGGCATGTTTCCTCTCCGCTAAACTTAGCACCTGCCACTCATCCTCTTCCCAAATTCAAAGAGCATCTCCCTCAGTTTTCTGGGAATACCAAATTCACTACTAATGAACACTTGGGGTCATTTTCTAATGCCTGACACAACATAGGAGCCAATGACAATGACACTTGTATGCACTTATTTGCTAGTTCCCTTGAGGGGAAGGCAACGACCGATTTCTTTGACCTTCCTCCTAAGACCCTTTATACTTGAGAGGAGTTAGTCTATTGGTTCAATTCTACCAATGGGCAGTCTGAGAGCCCAACCGAGAAGTTACGTGAGTATAATAACATTTCTTATAAAGAAGGTGAGACTATCAAGTCTTTCAACTTGCGTTTCATAAAATTTTATAGCCAAATTACCGAACTTATTCACCCTCAGAACCAAGCCTCTTTTATGCATTACTATAAGGCTCTACCTTCCCCCTACCATCATAGGCTTGAGGAAAAATCCATTGAAAACATTGGTTTCGATTTGCATACTTGTTTAGAGTATTAAGAACAGCTCAAAAGGACACGTCTTCCCAAGGGAGACTCAGTTAAACATACATACATGTATACCCTCTTACAGCTTGTACAAGACATGAATAATCGAATGATAGCATATGAGCGGAAATGAAATGTCTCCTCATTTACCCCTGGGGCCTCATCTTCTTCTTCACCACCCTTTAAGAATCCTAACAAAAATAAATTTCAACCTAAAGTTATCATGCCTCGTAGTTGGTGTAACTTTTGCAAGGAACACCATGAGGAAAGTACTTTTGAGGCAAAGAAGAGTGCTAGAGATAAAATCTTTGGTAAACTACTATTGTTGTCCTAGATTTTGCAGAGCCAGAAGATTTTATGATCATAAATACTATGAATACATCCCATGCTCCAAAAGGTAAATATGATCCTCCTCGTACTTCTTCTACCCCAAGATCATCTTCATCAGTTGCTACTATTCAGGTTTCTAATGCTCCTGATAGTCAAGGAACTACCTCCCCTCTTCCCTCTTCCAAGTACAACATTCTCAATCAATTGGCTAATATTAAAGATGATGCTACCCTCTTGGACATGGTTTCCATCCTTGAGAAACAAAATCGTCTGAAAAAATTCATGGAAGGAAAAGCTTCCATTGTAACCAATCTATCTGAAGAGGTAGATGAAGAGGATTCAACTGTAAATAAAGTATGTGTACATAACTTTAGACACCATATAAAAAAACGTTTGTTTTTTATTTCTGTAATTATTATGGACAAAATAGCCCATTGTTGTCTCATTGACGGTGGTTCAGGCCCAAGTTTAATGTCGAATATTATTATGGAAGAGCTAGGCTTGTCTTGTACAAATGAAAATTCCAGAAGAATGCTCTCCTATAATAATTTACAACAATCAAACATAAGTGAAATCAAGGATGTGACCATGGTTTTGTGCACGCATCCTGAAATAAGGACAACCCTTAATATTCAGGTAATCAATATGCCAGTGAGTAATTACTCGATCATATTAGGAAGAGATTGGCAAGATTTGACAGGTGGATACCTCTCACTTGATGGGACACACTTATCTATTCCTCGGAATGGTAAAAATATCATAGTCCTAATGGAGGGAAGAATATCACCTTATATTGAAAGAATTCCACAACCTAATGTAAATTATATCGAGGAGGACCTAGGAGTGTATTCCATCTTTGCAGATGAGGACAACACTACCTTGGAACAAATCGACCTAGAGGATGGGATGTGGCATATGCACTTCAATGGTTCGTGCTCCAATGAAGGAAAAAAAGATGGTATTATCTTGTACTCTCCAATGGGTAAAATTCACAACTTTCCCTATAGGTTAGAGTTTGATTGCACTAACAACATCACCGAATTTGAAGCGTTATTGCTAGGCATTAAAAATGCCTATAATTTAGGTTGGGGTCACCTTATAGTTTTTGGGGATTCTGAACTTGTTATAAACCTTGTATGTAAGATATATTCTCCTAGAAACAAGTTAATGAAACGTTACACCCAAACTATATGGGCACTTATCTCGAATTCACTATCTTTCAACATCACTCATGTTAAAAGGGAATTAAAGTCAATGGATGACAGGTTAGCTATTTTTGCAACCTCTCAGAATCGACAACTTCTACCACAAATACTTGATTTCACCTTTAAATCTTTGTATCGTCATCATATCCCAAAAAATGTAGAATCATGGAAGGTCTTCCCTAGTGATGAGTGCATCTGTTCTTTCATTCAAAATGAACCTTATAATCCTAAGGAAATTATATCAATGGAAGATAACAAAATTCTGAAGGGCTTGAATTCTCTAGAAAGTTCATTTTCATCGAGTGATGTAGGAAACAAAGAAAAACATAAATAAGAGGAGTCGAAAATGAAAGTGGGTGAAACCATTTCCTTGAACATTGGAACACTCGATTGTCCAAATAATGTTAAAATAGGTGCCCAATGTTATGATGAAGAAAAATTGAAGTTCATTGAATTCCTTGGTGAATTTCAAGATGTTTTTTCTTAGTATTATGAGTATCTTAGTGTTTTTTATCCTTCTCTTATACAACATGCCATTCCTATCAAGGAGGGCATAAAACTGATTAGGAAAAAACAAATACCCATTAACCCTGCGCTGGAAGCAACTATTCGAAAGGAGTTGGAAAAACTCTTGAAGGCTGGGATAATTTTCCCTGTTAAGTACTCTGAGTGGGTTCTAATTTTGTTCCTGTTTGGAAAGAAACTGGTCAGATTAGATTATGCATTGATTTTCGCACATTGAATAGAGCTAGTATTAAAGACCATTTTCCTCTTCCTAATATGGAAATGATTTTGCAGCAAGTTGCAGGGTCACAAATGATGTCCTTACTTGACGGTTTTTCTAGTTACAATCAAATCAAGGTAAAAAGGACAGATAAATATAAAACCACTTTTATTACACATTGGGGTGCTTTCTCTTATGAACGTATGCCTTTTGGCTTATCTAATGTAGGTGCCACTTTCCAAAGAGTTATGAAAATATATTTTGATGATTTGATCGAAAAAATTATTCAGATTTATCTTGATGACTTAACTGTGTATTCTAAAAACCGATCAGATCATTTCGTTCATCTTAGAAAGATTCTCATGCGATGTAAGAAATTTGGCATTTCTTTAAATCCTTCCAAGTCTATTTTTGGCGTTAATAAGGGTAATCTCCTTGGTTACATTGTCTCTGATTCAGGAATAAGCATAGATCCCGGAAGGATTGCTACTATCCTAAATCTTCCTGCTCCTACTTCCAAAAAGGAGGTTCAAGCCTTTATGGGTGTTATCAACTTTGTCCGTAGGTTTGTTCCTGATTTTGCTGTAATGGTCAAGCCAATTGGAAATCTTATTAAGAAATATCGCTCCTTTTCTTGGACGAATGACATTGAAAATTCTTTCATAGGGATCAAGAAGGAAATTAGTTCTGCACCAGTTTTGGAAAAGTCAAATTTTGAGAAGGAATTTATGATATATAATAATGCCATAGAGGAAACAGTTTATGCGATCCTCATGCAATATGATGACCAAATTCATGAAAAACTAGTGGCTTACATGAGTCAAATCTTGTCAGATGATGAGTTTAAATATTATTTTATTGAAAAGTATGCTTTCGCTCTTGTTAAAGTTGTTGAAAATTTTTGCCACTTCATCTTAGGTAAGCATACGCTGGTAAAAGTCTCTTTACCTACTGTCAAGTTTTTACACTCACAAACTTATCTTTCAGGGAAGCTTGCACACTAGCTTTCCAAGCTCTAGGAGCATGATCTAACCATCACGACTTCTAAAACTATCAAGGGACGTGACTTAGCCCTTCACTTAACTCAACATGCTGAAACAAGTGAAGAAATTAATGAACAAGATAGCTCTCTATCAGCATTGTTTTACATTGACAATCAAATCCTTTCGGTGGATGAACATCCTTGGTATAAATACCTGGTTTATTACTTGCAAAATAAAAGATGTCCATATAACTTAGATACCCATCAGAGAAGAATACCACATCTTCAATCTTATAGATACGTCATTATAGGAGACTTCTTGTTTAGAAGATCTATCGATGGTATATTACTTTGTTGTGTGAACAGTGAAGAAGCACATAAATTGTTACAAGAAACTCATGGTTCTTCAAATTATGTTATTCATGTAGGAGGTCACTTTTCTGCTAAAAATATTGCTTTTAAGATCATCAGGAAAGGGTACTATTAGCCTTCAATCTTTTGTGATTATTATAATTTTTTAAGATCTTGCGACAAGTGCCAGAAGTTTGTCAGGAAAGAACATATTTCTGCTATGCCTTTACAACCCGTCTTCCCTGATTCTCCTTTTTCAAAATGGGGTTTTGACTTTATTGGTACCATTAATCCTTCATCTTCAGCAGGGCAAGTTTTTGTCTTGACAACCATAGACTATTTTACGAAATGGACTGAAGTTGTCCCGCTTAAGCATTCGTAGGATGAGCAGGTGATTTCTTTCCTTGAGACCAATATTTTTTCCAGATTTGGTCTTCCTTTGGAAATTATTACAGAAAATGGTCCCACTTTTATTTCTTCTAAGCTGACCCAGTTTTTAGCTAAATTGGGGGTTAAACATTTTACCTCATCAACTTATTATCCCCAAGGAAATGGGCAGGCCGAGTCTACCAACAAGAATCTAGTTAGAGTTATCAAGAGGCTCATTGAAGATAAGCCTCATCAATGACACACTCTCCTCACTTGCTCCCTTTGGGTAGATCGCACTACCACCAAGGTGAGCACTGGTTGCACTCCTTTCCAACTTGTTTATGGTCAAGAAGCCATTTTGCCTACCGAGTTGGAACTTTCTTCTCTAAGGTTTATGTTACATGTTGAAGAATTAAATTCTTCCAATATCTCTCAAAAAATGAATGCACTTTTGGCTTTAGAGGAGCAGAGGACGTTTTCCTTGGATAATATAAAGAGAAGACAACAAACTGTTAAAAGATGTTTCAATAAAAGTGTCAAGGCTGCCAAATTTAAGGTTAATGAGAAGGTATTGTTGTGGGATTCATCTCATGCTGATAGAGGAAAACATTCAAAGTTCCAAAAGCTATGGTTGGGTCCTTTTAAGATCGCTTTTGTCCTAGGCACAAATTCTTATATCCTAAAGGACTTACAAGAGCGATTGTTTTCCTATAGCACTAATGCTTCACACTTAAAACACTATGTGGAACCAATTTGAAAGTTTAAATGTTGTATGGAAATTTTTCCATATTATAGTTTGTTTTATTTGCTTTGATTTTACACTTCTGTTATTTCATTAAAACTGTTTTGTTTCTGCTATTTTGTTTCTTGCTATTTTATTTCTTTTATTTGACTTCATTTCTTGTCAAAATAAAATGTTGGATCCATTTTTCCACAATGACGCTATTCTGCAAAGTATTGTTAATCAATAAAAATAAGGTTACACAGCTATCATGATGTTCCCCTTGAAAGCATCATTGAAATTGTTATCTTCTTCAACTGTTGTTATATAAGATAGTTGGTTTTATCCCTTTTTTGCTTTCCTTTTCTTCCATCCACTCCAAGATTCAAAAGAGCATACCAGAAGATCTTTCTCCTTGAAGTCAAGAATGATTTTACTACGATTAATTGAATGATTATGCTTATAGGGATAAACCCCCTCATACTTAACACTTTCCATGAGTTATTCTCAAAATCTCGGTCATTTTTCCCTTAAAACCGCTCACTTCCCCATGTTGCATAATCATTGTGATATCTATTTTCTTGATCTGATGTTTACATGGTCTGCGAAACTAGACAATTTGAGTTCTTAATCTATTGGAAACAGATTTCCCTATGGATTCGTCACTTTGTTGATGATTAAAATCACAACGATGAATTATACCCGCAAAGGATTGCTAAGCTCTATTATTTATTTATGATAATAATATTTAACTAGTAGGTGGGACCCCCTTGTAGAATAGAGGCACAAAGATAAACATGTTACACTTATATGTTGATGTTGTCATGATTTTGCCTACACAGTCCTATACAGTTGATGATAAAGTCTCAGTTTCATTTGATATGACAACATGGATGGTTGATGCAATGTTTCTAAATGTTGTTGATATTTAATTTCAATACAAGGTCGTGTTATGATATGAGGATTATTTGTTTACATGTGTTATATTATGTTATAACATTAATTAATAATCTAGACATGATTTTATACAAAATATAGTATGGTTATGTGGGAGCTTGATCAAAAAAAAGGAAGGAACTATAAATAAGTCTTAAGGCTATGGAAAAAGGTTTACATATAAACCTTGAATGTATATGTGTAATAGTGACAAAAGTGAATGATGGACCTAGCTGCTATACTATGCATTTGGGTTAAAATATTATGCAATTTTGTTTAAGGATTATATGGGAAGCGCATATGGTAATGTTAACGTATGGTCTTGATATGTTTTGGGTGGAGCACTATACAATGGATATGACATTGAATTAAGCAATGTTATGGTTTGAATTTAATGGTTGATGTTATGTTAATGGGTTGGATCGTACATGAAATTGAATAGAGCCAGGTGAAGAAGCGATGTGCATTTAGTGCACATCACTCCAAACCTCCCTTGAGCCCATCACCCTAGAATAATTGTATTTTTTCTCTATTGGTTGTGGAAGCTCCACGATTTCAGGTTTTGGAAGGGGAAAACTCAAACCAACTTGTCATTGAATCGATTTTTCACATGTATGGATCTTTTCTTTCCATCCATGATGGACTCTCTGTATTATGAATCAAATGGTGGCTCAAGATTGCATGGGTTATGTGTTTGTATTGAGTTTTTGACTGAGTATCGATACCGTGTTATGGGTTCTCTCTGATTACTGTGGAATGTTTGCATTTTGAAGGAAAGTAATGGGTGTTATTTGTTTTTAAAGTATGTGCATTGGTTCTCGATAAAAATGAATTCGTCATCTTGGGTTTTTATGATGATTCTTTGAGGGAAATGATAGCAGTAGCGCAACAAGCTCTGAGTTTTATTATTGTGGGGTTTTACCACCAATCTGGGTAACAATGGTTGTCAACCCTTTTTCGTCTCGGTCGTTGTTATGATTCTTTATCCAAGTTGCAATGCAACTGTCGACAGTGGTGTGGTTATTTTTGGATAAGCCTCGAGATATTGTTTGTATGTCTTGTTCTTTATTGTCATTATCAATGAAATCATTCCACAGTCAAATATTATTTTTTCCCAGAATGTAAATGGAGGCATGTGTATGTATAAAATGACTACGAGTTGTGCTTCGACATTATTTTCACAAGAGATTTAACACTTGATCCTCTCATCTATGTTTTATTGTCAACTGTTATGTTCTGAAGCCTCACTATCAATTGCTTTTCGAAGGTTATCGACCTCTTGGGTGTTGGAAGAGACACAGTCTCTTTGTGGTTTCGAGGATTCTTTATTGTTAAATCAACCCTTGTTTCCTCTCTGCAATAATGTTTTAGAGGCATCTGTATGTGCCTCGGTTGTTGAGCTTGAATTGCCTTATTTCCACTTGGTATTATCTTTATGGCTCTGTCAATATCTTGGGGTTATAAGTTGAAAGACTGTGGTGTTTTCAAAAGAGAACAACTCTGTTTTCCAAGATTATACTTGTTAACATATGGTTTCTTCTCGGTGGTAAATTCATTAGGAGGTAAAAAAATTATGATCCCTCTGTGTTTTCAAAGGTCAAACAGACTTTCGTTACCTCTCTATAATAAAATTCTAAAGAACCCGACTTGGTTCTATTAAGCCCGACTTGCTTCTATTTTCCTCGGGCACCTTCTGGGATCTCTCAAGATTTTGGTTATCATTTAAATGACTATGGTATTTCTTCAAGAAACACGTGCTCTTTGACTTCAAGACCATTTATGGATCGAGTCTCTGTATTTTCTCTCTGTGATTAATTTGTATGGGTGACTTACAACCCAAGAGTTTTATGTTTGATCGATTGTGGTCTTTTCGCTCATCAATGTGATAAATCATAGCATGATCATGATTCTGTCAAAATTTAAAAGAGACACATGTGTATGGTTTGGTTATGTTCTCTTCGTGCATTATATGGTTCTATCTTTTATGGATCATTTCTTTTAAAGGGAAGTATATACATGTTAATGCACACGGATATCAAGCTCAGGGATACATGTTTTTGGTTAAGTACTGTTGTAAAATTAATATTGGTATCGATGATTATATGGTTGAAGATTTGTATGCATGATAGGTTCATCAAACATGCTCTTGATTCTGTCCAGATCTAAAAAGGACCTATGGGTGATTAAATCGGGCCTGATTTTTGTTTGATGAAAGTTGATTGTTGACTATTAATCCTGGGTCTATTATTGTTTGATTACCAAGGATGATCATTGGATATAGATAATGGGAATCACTTTGCATATTACAATTGTTTAAAAAGAAGAAGAGATCAACATTAGACCACGCAGTACTGTGGTTCGAATGGTTATGTTGTTACCGTGGAATTGGAAATGATTTGCATAGTCATTATATAGAATACACAGATTGGTATAAATCGAAGATTTATGAAAAATTAAATCGTTTTATTGAAGACAACAAACAATCTGTATGCAATTGAGGAACAATTAAATGTTTTTGGCCTTGGAAGTGGATGCTTTTTGGATTGAAATCGAAACATAGTTATGATTATTGGTTAATTTAATTTATTTTATGAACAATATCTGTATAATTCCCTCTCATTTTCTCACTTTTTCACTCATTATAAATCTCATCATGATCCCAAATTCATTTTGCACGCCCTATTCACTAAAATAAAATTAAAACTCTATATGACAGTGATAGAAAATGACACTGAGATAGATTGCAACTGATATATTTTGGTGTTGTTTTCACAGTCAGTTATTTAATGAATTGTCGAGCAAAAATCATGTTCTTACTCCTTGTCATGATATCACTTTTTAGCTCATTACAATCCCCCCAGATATCCCATGAAACATTTTTCACCCCCTGCTCATTTGAAAATTATTAAATAAATTTTATGGATTGGATTGCATGGGTCTTATGTTAATTTCTAAGCCAAACTTTGTTTGATATTAAGAGAATGTTTCATATTATTAGTTCCTAAAAATTGTTGCATACAGGATGAGTTTCTTCAGCAGAGGAATTCATGGTTGAAACAATAGGGGAAGATGTAACTAGAACAAAGGGCCTAGAAGGCCCAAATTCTCAATACATTTCAATGTCGATCCTCAAGAGTTGAAAAAGATTTTTCAATATGGGTTTTTCAATTGGATTGGGCAAGGGATAGTTCATCCTATACCAAAGAGGTCTCCTTTCTAGCCCCAAAATGTTCCTGGTATCCCTGTGCCTCCCCATGTATCTTTGCAGCCTGAAGTTCCCGAGAATGATGGATGGAAAGAGATTGTTCACCCAATAGTCTCCCACCATTATGGCTAGCCAAACTTGTCATTACCTCCTCCTCCTCCACCTGTAAACCCAAATTTTAAAATTTTCGCTTCACACTCACATGTACAGTCCTCCCATGCAAGGAAATGACTCAAAACCGAGGCTCACCATGTGCATGATAAAGTTAAAGTTGTTTCTTCTCCCTCCTCTCCTTCAAGTGACTCAGCCAAGTCAGTATCCTCCTGTATGCAATTGAGGGACGACTACTCCCATGTCATTAGTGAGATCAAGCCTCAAGGTTTCACCCAACCCAAGGCTATTTCTGGGAAGTCCAAAGGGGACAACAGTGACAAAGGAATAACTGCCTCTTAAAGTGGAAAATATGGTTTTTGATTATGTGTTTATAATTTATTTATTGAGGACAATGGATTGCAAAAAATTTTGGACAACAAACTATTTTTTGGGATATTGTGGATATTTACATGTTTTGGATATAATTTGAAATATTTCTGATATTTAAATTTCAAATTGTGGAAATATTTATGGGAGCCACAAGGAGGCATGTGATAAATTGGTTGTCTAATTATGTTTATTTTTGTTAAGAAATAAAAGGTAATCACAAGGGGTCCCACCTACTTAGTTATTATTTAATTAAAAGCCCTTGATTATTATTATTATTATTACTTTCTCTAAACTAAAATCAGTTAATTTTTAATTAAATTAACTAAATGAGGTAGTTGAACTACTTCAACTAATTTGGAATGCATAAAATCCAAATGAGAAGGAAGAACAAGGAGAGAATAAAAGGAGAAAGCATACTAAGGTTTGATCTTGAGTTTTATTGAGATAGTTCAGTTTTCATTCATTCTTTAATTTATTAAAGGCCTAATTCACTTTTTGATAGCAGGGTCCTATTGTAGAAAACAAGGTTCAAAGTTGAATCATATCATTCAGATGCTTGTTTCAGAGGTGTTGATCTATCTTTGATAGTCTATGTAGACTTGTTTGCTTATGAATTGAGTTTCATGACTGATAAAGTATATTGTGTAGAGTCAAGTGGGCAACAGTTTGTGGCAATTTGATCCAGATTTTAAAGTTCAGTTTTTTACTTCTTGTCAGAGTCCTTTTGTATGGTTTTCTTCAGATATTTCTAAGTTTGACCTTGGTCCACGCCCCCACAGGGATTTTTGTAAGATAAGGATACTTTTGATTTATTGGAATGAAATAAAGTGATTTATTTATGTCTCATTTGTGTTAATTCGTGACTTCGTATTTTTTATTTTGATCTCCACATTTACTTTCTACAATCTGTTATATTCAGAAAATTTACATAAAATGTTATATTTTGCAACAATATTTTTATTTAAAAAATCATCCTAAGCCCTTGTAATTAATTCTTGTGGATTAGGAAATACATTTTGAGGATATAAACATAGGGTAATATTCCTGACTATCTTTCCTTAGCCAAGAAAGATTCGAAAATGCTTGAGTAAGATAAATTCATATATTTTCCTCAACACATCTCACAAGACATTCCAAATCATATGCACATGTTTTATATAATAATCACATTATTCTGATTATTCATCATGTTGTTACCCCTTTTTTGTCAAACTGAAAGTCATTTATGTTTCATCTTTTAATTATATAAACAGGGAATAAAATGGAAAAAGGAGTTTTATGAGTAGGATTGGGAAGTACATCTTATGTAAAATGATGTGTATGAGAGGAATGAAAGTCTATATAACTTAAAATTTATCCATTGATACATGACTCCAACCAATTTGCATTTTCTTATGCCATCCAAGTGTAAAATGAACAAATGAGTTATTACAAGTAGCATGCCCATTTTTCAAAATGACTATCATATGCATGTTATATTTCCATTATGATATACATAGGAATTTAATATTCATGTTTACTCAAACATTAGTCATAAATGATCAAAAATAAATTATGAAAAGTATCATTTATCCATAGGTTCATCATTAACAACATACCCTTGTACTCCTGAAGTAATATTTTAAGAGAGTTTATATAATAATATCCAATTGTAACTAGAGTATTAAGAGCTTTAATATCCATAGTGTGTTCATCATAATTGACTGCTTTTACATCTCATAGGTTTGAATTTTGAACATGATTTGACTGAAGTTCAAACAAGAATAACCAGAACTTATTCCAATTATGACTCACAACACTTATACCAACTCAGAACAATCACATCCATACTGCATGCACATGAAAAAAAATTGTGTATCTTGACCCAAAACCCAAACTCTATCACTGAAACTTATATTTGGTCAAGGAAATGATGGAAAGGAGGATAGTAAATCAGATGAAAAAATCATCAACTACCATTCATTTCACAGATATGGGTTTGGTCTTACTAACTTCAAAAGATAAGGGTCTGAACCCTTCATTTCAAAATCAAATGTACCCAAAAGTAAAGCAATATGTATACTTATCATGAACAAATAAATTGGTTGTAGGAACCTTGAAGAATTTTTCAAAACCCACTTTCATCAACTCATTATAAAAACGAGTCTGAATTGGTCAACTTAAAATGGGCTCAAACCATTTAAAAAAAAAAATTAAACAACGACAAATATTGCAGCCAGGTTTGATATGTGGTTCGAACAACATTTAAAACATATAGTAGTTCATACTTTACACAACATGTTCAATTCGGGTTTGAGACCATTAATATTTTATCCATCGACCCAAAATTGTTTAAGTCTCGTAAATGGGACCAAGTAGAATAGTAGTTCGAATGGACATGACATCATCCATCATACATTTCAATAGATATGGGTCTGAGTCCATTACTTGACTAGAGTTGGGAATACCAAATGTTAGAATATAAATGGATGTGCTCATTTTACCATCGAAAATATCGCTATTTTCACCCAACCATAGGCCGAAACCACCCTCTGAGCACCTTAACCTTGATAGAGAATCACTCCGAAAGAAAACCCTAGGCTAGATAGCCAAACAAAGGGTAGCACTCCTTTGCCTAAGGATTGCACACCAACAAGAGCTGATCAGATAGTCCAAACCCTAACCAAGAGATAGTCCAAGACAAACGTGATATGCTAGCTGCAACAATTGCAATGGCAACTCTCCTCCAAACATGCGCACAAAACTGGGCACTACAGTACGCACAAGTGCTTCTCTGCAATTCTAAGACTGCCTGCCAGAATGAAGACTAGCCTCATGTATTTATAGTAATCCTGGCTAACTGCCTGGGCAGACTTCTCATTCTGGGTATCTGTCTGTTCAATATATATTATTTCTTATGGACGACTTCTTCTCTTGGAGGCTAATAACCTAATACAAGTTATCTTATTGAGACGACATGTCTTCTAGGGTTATTAGCCAACTCATTAGGGTTTCTTCTTGCTTTCCAAAGTATTCTATTCTCTTCAGGTTTACACATGGAGGCAAATACCTCCCGCAGCTACCATAATATGAACACTCCCTCCTAGCTAGGGAGGTATTACAGGTAATGGTCTTGAGCACAAACATACCATTCATCCGGTAGCATCAACATAGTTGTACAGACTATCTCATGACTAGATCATGAGCACCATCATCACCATCAGTGTCATCAACTGCATCATCTCTCAGAACCATACTCTATCTGAGTAATCAGACATGATGCTCACTCCACAAAGTGACACAAGAACTGTTCTTATGATCTAGAAGAATAAATGTTCTGAACCATTTTATGTCTGGGAAAACTCTGTTCATTGATCATCCATCTAGTTGATAATAATTTTCAACACTACTGATAGTCTTCAAGTCAATTGGAACAATATCATTCAATAGAACACAACTATGTCTATCCATAGTAGTACAAAACTACAATCCAATGGTATACTACCACACCAAGTAACACACAGGTACTTGATCAAATAGTGGAACACATCCACCACAGTAGTATATTGTCTAGATACATACAGTCTTCATAACAATCATCTGATATCAACCTGCACAGAAACAATGTTATGATATAAACTGAATCATTTGGTCCATTCTTCCACTCACATCTATGAGATCTTGGAAGAGTATCTGCCCTCAAAAAGGTAAGACATCAATGATGAGCTATATGGACTATTCTTCTCAAGCAAGGAAGAATAATTGTCCCGATTTTCTGAGCCTGGACCATTGCCCACCCTGGGTCATTCCTCCAACACTAAACAAAGTGTACCCTGGAGAGAATGAGTCTTCCCTAAGGAATGTCTGTCACTGATTGTTGAACCTGGACCATTCCCAACCCTGTGCCATTCCTCTGGCACTAGACAAAGTGCATCCTGGAGAGAATGAATCCGCCCTAAGGAATGAATTTTTGGACCATTTCCCATGTTAATCACAAGAGGAAATGATTGTCCTGCACCAACCTCCAAAACAAACCATTCCTCATGTTAACCACAATGAGAAATTGTTGTCCGGTGAGGTAGGCCAGTCTTCTTGAGTAGCCCTCAAGAAGAGAGACTTCCCTAGACCACTTCCCATGTTAACCACAATGGGAAGTCGTTGTCTATGGTACATCAGCAATCTGAACTATTTTCCGAACTGGAAAATGTTTGTCCGTTAGAAATCTCAATCCACTTTCCGAACTAGAAATTATTTTCTCATCCTGGACCATTTTTCGAACTAAAAAATGATTTTCTATCAATCAATAATACATCAATGCTCCCTCCCAACCTAGGATTCATCTCTTCTTTTTTCAATAAGGAAGTCGTCTCCATGAGCTCCAACTTGAGCACGCAAACTCTTTAATCTTGGACAAAAGATTTACCAAAAATGTATGCTTATCTTCTCATTGTTGGAAAATTGGAACATATCCATGTGGCACTTCTTCTATCATCATGAGATGTGATCTTCTGAGTAATCATCTTGATACAATATCTCTGTTATAGAAAAATCTTCACCACGCTTCTTTTGTGCACTGGAGGTTCTCCACCAAGTTATCTTCTTCTCTCTGCATACAAGGGTCTCTTTCTGGTATGCTTCAAAGTCTTGAGGTTGCTCTTCATACACTCTTTGTTCAATTGCTCTGGAGAACAGTCTTTGCATTTATCTTATGTAGAACTACAACCCATGGATATTGTGGATGATATAAAGACTCATGTAGAGGTATGTCTAATTTATTGGAACAAGTAATCATCATAGTCTTCTCCCTCCATATGGGAGAACCTCTAGTTTTGGATCTTGCAATGCTTGCATATATATACAATGTTCTTCATCACAAATTTCAGTTCCTCTGCTTGATTTCTTTTATTGAGTTCATATCAGGTTGGTGATATTGTGATTCTTAATATAGTGACTGGTTGTTCTGGCTTCTCTTTCTTTCTTGGAATCTTCATGTTCTTCCTGATGTTTTTCTTTAGCTCTTGGGTCCATGGAGTTTATTATAGATTCCATGCCCTAAATATTTTACTTCTTCCTTTCATTATAGGATCACGGATGTGGATGGACAACTAGGGATACTTTAAGGCTTCCCTTCGAAGAAGACTTCTTCTGAGGTCAAACTGAATACATACTTCCTTTCATGTCTGCTACCATGTATATATACTTCATCATCTTCAATGGATCATAGGATTAGTTCTCTCCTAACCCTTGCTTCATGTATGAGTGCATGTTTTTCTTTTGGAAATATATAATCGGCTCCCTCCATCTAGGAGATTCCAAGCTTCCGTCTACATCCTCATTCCCTTCTGCAAAGTGTTATAAGTATTTCTCCAATTTCCTCTTGATTGCTGACTTCTTTTTTCTTCTTTTAAGTCTCTTCAGGATTGATTCTGATTTCGGCTTATCTTGTAATAGCTTCCACATGATTTGTTTGATGTATTTCATACTTTCATGTGTATTATCTGACTTGTATAATGATAGCAATCCTTATCTTGTTGTTCTTCCATAAGTATAGTTCTTCTTGGAACATATTATCTTCTAAGAGATAGATATACAAGATATGCAAACAAGATATGTACAAGAACTAAGAAGAGTATTGTTACCTTCAGAAGAAGAAGTCTCTTTCATCCTACTTAGTCATCTTTGTAGGTTCCTTTTCTTCAGAAACTGATGCTTCGTGTTTCTCCTTCCTTTTCTTTAGCTCGGGACAATGATTCTTGTAGTGACCATACTTTCGACAGTTGAGGCATTATACTTATGAAATATTTTTCTCTTGATTTGTCTTCCTCCTTGAACCAAACTTCCTTTTGTTCCTGAAATTATTGAATCTTGTTGTGAAGGCTTGGTCATCGTACTTATTTTGGGGTTTCTCTTTTTCACTGATCCTGGATTCTTCTTGAGCATAGCAAGTCCAAATTTATTCAAATGTAGGATACTCCTTTCTTGTGTTCATGCTTGCGACAAATGCATCCCATGTCTTGGGAAGACCATTGAGTACTATGTTTACCAATTCCTTCTCGGAAATGATCTCTTCAATGGCTTGTAGTTGATATCCTAACTGGAAGATCCTCACAAGGTATGATGTTATGCTATCATCATCATTGATCTTCATGTCATAGAGCTCATTCTTTAGACTCATTATTTGTCCAATGTTTCTGAATGAGAAGAGGTTTGTTAGGGCATCATACATCTTCTTCAATGAGTCAATATGGGAGATGTAGGGTATCAAGTGGTATTTTATAGAGTCCACTATGATACTCATGGCATTGATGTCACCGTCTTTGAACTTCTCCATAACTGCAATGTTCTGCAATTCCTTCTCTTTTCCTTCTTCAAACTCTAGTTCCACGATATCCAACACTTTATTCTTGGAAAGGATGAGGTCAATCCTTGCATTCCACTCTATGAAGTTAGAAGCTTAATCTAACTTGTTTTCTGAATTCATAGAGTAAGTCATGGCTACTTTGACTTGGTCAACCCTGATCTGACCAAAAAATCAAACTTGGCGTCTTGGCTTGCTGAGAGTACCAGGAGATGTGCTAGGCTAGGGTGCACTGATCTATCCAAAAATTAGGTCAATCCCTTCACTTAAGGTTCCTCAACAAGAGGATTAGGGTTTCTGCAACTGCACCTGCTAGTAACCCTAGTGACAGTGCTATGGTGACTGATCCTGCTAGAAACCCTAGCGACAATTTTTCAACGAGCTTAATATCCTTACGACTATGTTTCCTTCCAGTGGTTAGACTGGATGAAGGAGGTGTGAGCCCATAACCTGTTAGAATATAAATGGATGTGCTCATTTTACCATCGACAATATCACTATTGTCACCCAACCATAGTCTGAAGACACCCTCCAAGCACCTTAACCTTGACAGAGAATCACTTCGAAAGAAAACCCTAGGCTATATAGCCAAACAAAGGGTAGCGCTCCTTTCCTCAAGGATAGTGCACCAACAAGAGCTGATTAGATATTCCAAACCCTAACCAAGAGATAGTCCAAGCCAAACATGATCTGCTAGCTGCAGCAACTGCAATGGCATCTCTCCTCCAAACCTACGTACAAAACTGGGCACTGCAGTGCGCACAAGTGTTTCTCTGCAATTCTGAGACTTCCTTCCAGAATGAAGACTGGCCTCCTGTATTTATAGTAATTATGGCTAACTACCTAGGTCAACTTCTCATTCTGGGTATCTGTCTGTTCAGTATATATTATTTCTTTTGGCTGACTTCTTCTCTTGGAGGCTAATAACCTAATACACGTTATCTTCTTGATCTGACATGTCTTCTAGGTTTATTATCCAACTCATTAGGGTTTCTTCTTACTTCCCGGAGTATTCTATTCTCATCAGGTTTACACGTGGAGGTAAATACCTCTCGCAACTACCATAATATCAACACCAAAACCCATAATAAAACTTTGTCAACCCAAAAATTGGTTTGGTCGAAGAAACAAAGAAGATAATGCATGTATTTTAAGACAATGGATATGAATTCAATCTTGTAAGATTTAACACATAAATGGTCTTGACCCATTTCTCTTTTTAAATGATGATTGAAATATAGCCTGGCTTAATAAATAATCAGTTCAAAATTCGCCTAGAACATGATTTATTGAACCAATGTTCAAGACGCATGTTATTTGTTAACCAAGTTGAGGTGGGTTCTTTTAATTCATTCTGAAACCACCACAAAAATTATAATCACTAGGAAAGAGTCAAATTTTGAACCATGTTCTACTTGCATGCAAACCAGAAAAAAACCCAAAACATTCTCCACTTTTGAAAAAATTCTTGAACAATGAAAACAAGTTCAAAGTGAGAGTATAGAAACAAAAAGACAAAGCTCAACAAATTCCCCCCAAAAAACCATATTTTACTTTATTTTCTTCAATAAATGATAGAGCAAGGAAAAGATATTATTTTCATGCACACAATATGCTAACCAGATCCAACATTTAACCATATTAATACAAATTTTTGTAAGAGATGTAGGAAAATCTTTGAGATCATGCCTTGTCAAAACACTTTTTTTATACTAATGCAAAGGGCCACGAGAAGTTAGAAAAACCATCGAGAGAGATCATTTCTCAGCGAACATAGCTCGATCTCTCTCATCAACCAAAGCCAAAATGAAATTATCCTCGAAAACTCTCAAGCCAACGAGGTGATGAATGTGAGACTGTGGAATAAATGCCCACATCTTGTCATATTCAATGCATGGCCAAAAAGGATGCACTAAATCCATGTTCCATAACATAATGCAAATTGAATATCATAAACCAAAAACCATAAAAATATGCCACATCAACCAATTGGGGGTTTGAAATAATGCCAAGTGAGCACCCAACCATGTTCCATATCAACTTTTCAATCACAGAGATCTCCCCTTGTCACTTCTCATAACTAATCAAGTGATTTCCCATATGAAACAATAGGGTTATCATTTGTAAAATCAATCAAATTCCATGCATTGTACATACTATATCCCAAATATAACAACAATATAATAAAACCAAAACTTTGTACCATGCAACACATATGTATGCACGACCTTTTGTTCAAAAAATTCGAATATTTTTTAAAATTATACCATGTGCCCTGTATATAAAGTACCATCAATACAAACTTTATACCACGCAACCATATATAGGTGCCATGGATATCATACCCAACTTCAATTCTTTGCAACTTATAACTTAATTCATCCATAGTATGAGTCATTTCCAAAGAGAACCAAATAATTTGTATAATAAAATCTTTGACATAATATACTATGACTTTGATATAAAGATCATTCATATGCATGAGTGAACCATATAATATATATTCAATATAAAATTTGATTTGCTATAATCAATTTTATGTTTCATTTGTATGAGTAAAAATGATTCTAACCCCTTTTGTATGTGTAACCTGTCAATGTTTCATCGAAACCTACACAGAAGATATAGATAAAGAAAGTACAAACAAAGATTATCAATAAAGGAAGAGAGATTCAATATGGAAGAATGAGAAAATATATTCACACTACTCCAATGAGTTGATGATTGATACATAGATGATGATCAATATGATCAATATGATACAATGAATGAGTGGAATACACTCATATATAGGACATG
>ML796392.1:2458-34728 GCA_009831015.1 Picea engelmannii
TTGGCTCATTACCCCTTAATTGGGGCATATTATATTAGTAATGTTATTTTATTTATGTCGGCTTTAGGCCATTAGTTGTAATTATACCTCCTAGTCTCCTATATATACCAAGGAGACATTTTCATTTTGAATAATCTTGTACTGGAACATTTAAATGGGGTAAAAGGAGGTTTCCCCCTCGAAGAGGCTTATTATATGAAATTATCTCTTTTTCAAGGCGTCGAGTACTTTTTCTGAGGTTTTTCTATGCTATATTGATATTTGGTTCTCAACACACTGTCCCATTTCCTCCTCTTTAGTTTGTGTAATGTGATTCACGACCGTGTTTCCTTCGAATTGTAAAGAATGAATTTATTGATGGCATCAATTTTTGAATTCATTGATGTATGTATATATATATATAGTCATGAAATCAAACAGACATATAGTATGTATCAAATCAAAATATACATTATGAAGTTTAGTGTGAATAGTTACTGTGTATAAATTTGACAAATGATAAGTCACTTACTCTTTATAAAGCACATTTTCCATTCATTTGCAGAAGCTACCCTTGTCTTTTGTCTTCATCCCTTTAGTCATCTGAAATCACCGCACCTGGTGTGTTGTCAATCTACTTGATGTACTCACTGGCATAATATAAAGAATCATATGATATGTACCCATCTTACATAGACCCCTCTGGTTTTTCCCTTTATGAAACAAATCCTTTCAATTTCTTCATGTACCTCTCTAAGAATAACATCCAATGACAGGAGACCACTTCGACTAATTCAACCTCATCTACTAGGTGAATTAGAAGATAAAATTTCAACTCCATGAAACTCATCGGCAATTCCTTCTCAAACATACAAACAATCTCAGCTATCTCTTGACGTCCCCGAGGTGTAGGACAGTCGGTGACGGAGTGTGTTGTTAAGCCACTCCGTGTTGAAAAGTCACCGGTTCGAAACCTCTGGGGACAAAAAATCCAACCATGTTAAGGGTTGGTGTGGCTCAGGCCGGGTGCGATCCTCGGGTGATTTTGACGACTTAGATGCTCCTGAGTCACAATTTCTCAAGCCACAGGTTAATCCCGATGCCAACAGGTTCGGCCACATTAACAAACAAAAAAAAATTCTCAGCTATCTCTTGACACCACCGTGGAATGATAACCATATGAATCTCCTTTGATGTGATCCAATTTACAAGTGCAGATAATCTAGATATGGTATGTCATAGGTCCTAGGGGAAGTCATGGTTCACACACCCATGCACCAATAGAGGATAATGATGCTACAAATTAAACACATACAAAATTAATTATGTTTTATACCATGGCATGAATTTATAAAACAAATAATAAAATCATTTTTTTGACATATGTACTCTTAGAACGTTCAAATGGTCATGTGATTTTAACCTCGACAAATGGTCTTCCATAGTAAATTTTCACCGTAGTGAAGACCCATAGAAATAAGGCACCTTCACACCCAATATAACTTCCTTTTCAAAATAAATATCAACCTTCTTCAATATCCATGGGACATCATCTTCTTTTAAATACCGAGAGGGACCAACCTCTCCTCTACCTTCTTTTCCTGGCCAATGTTTCTTTTTCATTTTTGAAGAAATAAGATCTCTCCTAACAACCAATGTGGCACTTTAATTTAAATATATGTGCCTCCATAAAGAAGATGAAACATTTTTAAATATATGCATGGGATATAGTAAGCGGGAAATCTTAAGATTCTCCCAATATGGGATCTCATAAAATACATATTTGTTTTTCATCCCAATGAGAAATTTCTCAACATAGGTGTCGAATATCACTGGATAATCAAACACAATATCCCCATTTGAATCAAATATTTTTGTAATCTCCTTCTCGTTCTCTCTCTCTTATGCTCTAAGACATTCAGTTGGTTTCATTATTGCAAGCCTTTAGGATCTCTCTGGTTTAGCATTGAAAGAGGATGTTTCTCTTCTATAAGGGTGTTGTTCTGGGAGGAATGCCCTGGAGCATTCATACACTGGATTTCATAGGTGGTTGGACCACCTAGCCTCCAGAGAAGGTCCACAACATTTACATCCATGATAGTCTTTTATTACAAGACCTGTAAAATTATTAATGTATACAATAGAGAATGCAAGTGTCGAAGTCCATAATAGTCGCAATGAATTAAATATGCCAAAAAATATTGTTACGTATATAAACAAATCAATAAACATGTAATTTACTAGAGAAAACTCATAATCTTGGAAAATCATGTGTGGTGTAAGAACATATACCATACAACGTAAAATTCCTCTCTGTTGCGATGGGTCTTGATACACAGTGTACATGTATCCCTTCCCATAATTCCTTCAATTCATCTACCGATGGTTGTAGGTAGACATCTATATTCTTCACTTGTCTTCTACCAGGGACTATAAGAGCAAACATAAGATGTTCATTCTTCACGAACAACCATGGGGGGATATTTTTATCGATTACTACTACAAAACAAACATAATAGTTGGTGTTTTGGAGGGAATATGGGTTGAATCCATCCATGACTATGTTGAGTCGCAGACTTCGTACTTCATCCTTGAATTTTTCAAGCCATGTATCCTCTATATGCTTCATGGCTATTGAATCTGTTAGGATTCGCATAACTCCTAACTCACTTCTGTGTGAGGCATGCCATCCCTACAACATAGCTAATTCTTTGCAATGAAAGATAATTTGAATCCTTGGGATTATAGGCATGTGCCTCAATATATTATGAGGAGGACCATGTGATTTACCCTTTTTATTTGTTTTATGATATCTTTCATGCCCACATTTCAGACCTATCTCTTTGTCTTCATGTTATCCTCTATATAGAATACAATCATTTAGACATGCATGAAATGATATGAACTCAACAACAAATATTTTCAATATTTTCTTTTCCTCTTTGCAGCTACCGAGAAAGATATTATCACTCGGAAGAACCTTATCTTTGAATAACCTACAATTAGTGGGAAATAGAAATGTACAATGTTATTTAACGTTCATAAAATCGATCATTTTTAATGTTGATTGTGTGACAATATTTCTCAAATTATAAGGGACGTAATGATGATCAATTACCTCAATATTTCCAACAAACATGCATTTGACATGCCAAACTTTACTTTCAAGTTGTATAGTAACATTGTTGTCCCTGGTTGGGTATAATTTGACCGGCTAGGTCCAAAGAGAGGGGTGGTAGAATAAAATTTCAGACTTTCGAATGAGGTATCAATGGTATGAGCATCATCCCCTCGCTCATCATTATGGAATCCATCTAAAAACATTGTCTCCATGGAAGTTGTATCCCATAAATAATTATCCATACCAACCTCTATTTCATTGACTCCATTTCCAAATTGTTAAGAACTACTATTGTTGTAGTCAATCCTAAATGGTGAATCTAGATGTAATAGGAATTGAGTAGGTGTTTGATTCAACCATTATTGGTATGCTTCCTATCTGAGTTTTTCTCTTATTATAGTCTTCTCTCAAGTTGACATTGTAGTGGGGTAAAACAAAAGATGATAGGTAGGTCGCTCATCATCACTAGAATCCTATTTTTTTATTTTTTTTTGAATATTAGTACATCGATTATAATAGTAAGCATAATGCAATTGGTTTTTTCAAATTACATTTTACAAAACAATTATTAACATTGTTGACCTAGGATTATGGCTGGAAGATGGCATGTTACTATTGGAAGCGTAAATTGGTTTTCCATTTTCATATACCAACTTCTTGCGATATGTTGCTCATGATAAGAGCTTCTGACATTTTTGAATTGGTACTGGAATATTATCTACATCTAAACTTGATTCTGAATCACGATCCTACAAATTTGGATACATTTTTATTTAGATTGACATGGATAAAAAAAACAAATTCAATTACATAATAAAAAATAAATAAATCTGAACTTACTCGATATGGAAAGGGAGAACTCCGCGATGGACTTTGAAAAATATGGAACAAGATAGAATTTGAAGAATTGGCCATTTGATATTGTAAGCTTCTCTCCCTGCATTTGAGAAAAATCAATAGTAAATTGTTTTTAAGAATAAGACAACTTTAAGAACAAAATGTATACTATGATGTACTGCAATTCATGAAAAATAATTTAACATGAATATATTATTTTCTGTGCAAATAAAAATTCAGACGACTTTGAAAATATAATAGTGTGTTACTTTATCAAACATGCACCAGTGCGTATATAACATTGTAAAGCATCGAGTGTTTATATACACATCACACCGGTCCCATGAATTCAAATAATAAAAAAATCAACTATCCGATCTCGGTGCTCTAAACCTTTAAAACATGTTGGTGCATTATATACATATCAACACCGATGCATTAAAGTAAAAAACGCACCGAAGTTTCGAAAAACAAAAAACACGACTTTGTTTTCTAACAATTGAAAAATGAGTGGGAATTTAAAATATAATTTCATAAAGTCATTTAAATAGTAAAAACCTATTCATTGTTTCATTATTTTACCAAAATGTACAGTGGAACGATTTGCATGAGAGCCACACCAGAGAGAACTGTGCAGAAACATAATACTTTAGCACAACAATATTTATTCAAAATATCATCATTTGAAAGTAACTATGGCAATTTATTTAAAACAATTTTAATAAATTCTTTCATGGGTATTAATCTATTCAATATTTTGTCAATATTTGCAGGGTACAGATTTGTAAGAGAGACATACAGGGGAGCATTGGGGAGAAATAGATCAATACGTTTGGGAGAAGACTTATTAAGAATATAAGAATAGGAAGGGTATGGTAATTCATTCAAAACCGTTTTGGAGAAAAAAAATTATTCAAAAAATCATAAATCGAACGGTTTTGTGATTCAGAAAAAAAAAATAAAAAAAATAAAAAATAAAAAAAAAATAAAAATAAAAAATAAAAAAAATCATACTTACCTTAAACCCTTGTTTCTTCTTGTTTGTGTGACTGCAAAACTTCAACTTACATCTTAAATCCCTCTATCACTCCATAATTATAACTTTTCATTTTAGGTTTTTAGATTTAATGGGTTTATGTTTCCATATAAAAGGTGTTTGACATGTGATGCATCGAATCCAAAACCTCTCGGCCTTGTCACATTTAAAAAAAAAATAGTGTCAGGTAATCGGTGCAGCTTATGTAATATAACACACCGGTGCACTTACATATACAAACACACCAACTATGTCGCAAATAATTAAAAAAATTCATTCATGGATGTGTCAATTTATTTGTTTATGGTATTTGTTTTTATTTTTATTTTTTAATGTTTTTTTAAATATTTTTTATCGATGCATTTTTAACATTAAAAGAATTGATGCTATTAAAGATATATTGCACACTTCTCTAATTTATCGTTATTTTATATATTTTTATTGTGGTGTGTTTGATAACATGTAACACATCAATGCTTTAATATTAATACAGTGCACTGGGTACTTTATTCGGTGAAAATTATGTGATTTATTTATAAAATATATTTAATATCTTCTGTATTGAATGGTACATGTTGTATATTGATAAATACGTTTATGAGAATAATTCAAGTAACAAAAATTCTAATGGATACAAAGATGGCACATCCAGAAAGGAAAAAAAGGCAAGTTGTTAATTATTAATTATTAATTTTCTTGCATAAAAGAAAACAAAATGGAATTCATTCAGCACATAAAACAAGATAACAAGGAATAAACGAGTTGATAGAAAAGTTTGTGAGTAATTGTTATTTCCTTATAACATTAACTTAAGATTTCATTTTTGTATATTTTAAGTTTTCTTACAACAACCATCCTTGAATGTCTTCAAATAGGTGCTAACATACAAAGAAGAGGCATTGGAAGAATTGATTGACATTGGGATAAGTAAGGGTTGTGAGTATATGTTGGCATATAAAAAAATAATTGTGGAATTTGTAAGTATCTATGTTGTTTTAGTTCTCTCATTTTATAATTAATGGAACAAAAAAATTCGTTTATATTAAATATATAATTTATTATGAGGTATATTAAAACTGCAGGAAATAAAGTATGGTGGAAATGTTCCAACGGAAGAGTTGTTGACATAAGGCATGATATTTGGTTTTTAAAAATGTGTATCTTTCAAGACTTGATTCTTGCTGTGGTATGTCGCTTTTCAATTTACATTCATGTATATTATTTATTTCAATTTTCATTATTTTGACCAATGCAGATACACTCATTAAACTTTCTTTTTATTTTTGTAGATGGAATCATTTGAAGAAGAGGAAAACAAATGAGCCAATCAATAAAACATTCAACTAAATAACCCAAGTCATGGAAGTAGCTCAAGCACATCTAAAAATAGTTCTGACGAAGAATGATGATCAATATATTTGGATGCCAATGCAAGATATTGTATTTTTTGAAATCATTGTATGTGAAAATCAGACATTTTGCTTAATGTAATGGACATAGTATTGTCCCAATTGAAAGACAAGGGGTTACCAATAAGGGTCCCATTTTGTATGAAAAAGAGGCTCTTATTCATATATAATAACATATGTTTTGTTTTATTCTTTTGTGTTGTCCAATGTTCCTGCGAAATGTTACATCATTGAATAAATATATGGATGATTAAATATTATAATGATGAGATGCAAACATTGGTGATATAACAAGATAATCCAAACACTAGATCCAAATTCACTAATCAAAATTTAATTTATATCAATACTATTATAACATATATGTCATTTTTTTTATAAACAATGTAATTAAAAAAATAACAATAATTGTGCATTGTTATAGGTCGATGCTTCTGAAAAGAGGAAATGACAATAAGTGTGTTCAATCATAAAAAGAACCGATGCCTTTAATTATAACACACACCGATGTTGTAACATAATACGCACCGATACTGACATAAATTGAAAAAGCACCAATATTAATAATCTTTTAACCAAAAATTATAATAATAGTATGGCTTATCGGTGCATTCAATTTATAAGTGCACCAATGCTTCTCTTTCACGATTCTGTATCAAATCCTTCTCGACATCATGCACTAGTCTTCTTTTTTTTAACGCACTGGTGCACGTTATCATTGACTTTCCTAGTGCTTTATTCCTATTAAGGCACCGATGTGTTCATTTTTATAAGAGCACCGATGCCCCATATTTCTTGGACAACCCCGATGCTTTGGTTGACATGTGAGCATCAAGGATTTAAGTTCAAGAACACATCGACACTCGGTATCATAGATTTGACTGGTGTGTTGTTGTTATTAAAGAAATGGGTTGTAGTTTGTATAAATGCACCAAAGCTCCAATATTTTAGGACTCGCCCGATGCCTATTGTGCAATGTAGGCACCGACGCGTTAATTTTTTAAGTGCACTGATGCGTATGGTCTATGAAGCGCAACACATGGAAAAACATCTGTTGCAAACTCTTCCCACCCATATGTTTTTAGTTATAATGAAGTTTCGTTATAATCTCCGCAAAACCATTCTCTACCAAAAACAAGTGTTTTCGTGGAGGTTGTTTTGACAATTTTTGTTAATTTTTTAACACAAAAAGCCTTCGCTAGAGGGTCTTTTCCTTTTAGTGGATTGAGAGAGAGAGAGATTTTGGAGAGAGAGGGGAATATAGAGGGAGCGAGGGGGAGAGGGGAAGAGAGAGAGAGAGAGGGAAAGAGAGATATTTACAGAGAGAGAGAGAGAGAGAGGACCCCGATCGTTACTACTACATGCGACGCAAAGAAAACAAAAAAAAAAAAAATTTAATAGGAAGAATGTAACAATGACAACAATTAATCAATTTAGCTAAAAAAAAATTAAACCCTCAACCATTAATCTTACACAATCCATTAAACTATTACACAATAAACCATAAACCATTAGATGTTTTAAATCATTATGACTAAGTGAAAATGAGTGAACTATTACCATTTCAATTAATCAATTAATCTATTACCATTGCAATTAATCAATCTATTACCATTGCAATTAATCTATTAAGCAATTCATTTATTACCATTGCAAGGAAAACAATTAATCCATTGTAGCAAAGTTAAAGGAATGATATATAAGACTGATAAATAAACAAATGCTATATAAAAACAATTAATCTATTGTTTTCAAAAGTCATAAGACTGATATAGAAAACAATTGATATATGTCAGAATTGTAACAAAGAAATTTATATAACACATGTGTTTATTTACAACTCTCACTCCCTAGATTTAAATGTGTAAATGAGTAGAGTGATTTTAATTAATACAAGATTTATATGTGTAACACGCAGTGCTTGTCCCTTAATGTACTTTTAAACTGATAGATTCTAAAGTAATTTTGTTTGTGATTGTGGAGATTGGGGTTTAACTTTTAATTAAAGAAAAGAAACATTTACTGCATTATAGTTTTCATAAATTTATCAGTAGTTTATTAAAGGTAAGGAGTATGGACCCCAAATACAATTCAAAAAGAGTGAGAAAAAAAAAACTTTCCTCTACTGAGTTCAACAAACTAATAGTTGTGTATGATCCTAGGTTACTATACATTTTCTGTAGAGATATGTAAAGATAAATTTGTATTTGTATTGAAATTGGGCTAGTCCCGCAATCGTTGATCCTTATATGTATCCATGTAGAGGTCATTCAGATCAATTACCATGTAATTCGATTCAAGAATTCTACAACCAATCTTCAATGTATGCATGAACTATGGAACCTTCATAGTCTTAAAATAGACAATCTCTAATGAGTAATTCAAACCCAACCTTTATTTTTATCAGTTTAGAAGCAAGAATTTAATAATGTATGTAAAAATAAAACACAAAATTAGCAGACTGTTCCTTCAATTATTTATCTTAGTGACATTTTTCATAGTTACCGATTTGCCTCAAAGTAATTACCTGAACCCATGTTCATGATCTCTAATCTTCCTTGGTCTCTTTCTTTCCTTTTTAATAATTGATGAATCCTTCTTTTAAATGTTCAAAAGAAAATTACATATCCTTATCCTTGATCGTAGCTTCATGTTGATTTAATTCTCAATACATTGAAAACATAATACATCAATATGATTTTTCAGAAGAGAATTTCTCGCATGTATTTCAACCTGGTTGAATTAATAACCCAGAATTTCCACCATGACATTAATTCTTAAACTTTGAGATCGAGCAAAATTTGAACAACGAAGGCCTCCATTTCAGATATAGTTTATAGAATGCTAATATATTATTGTTATCCATTCCATTTCTGAGATCACTATTATATTACTGTTATCCATTTCCATTTCTGATATCGCTATTTAACAATGATATTGTTGTCTATTAAAAGGAAATCATAGAGTTAGTTTCTGGGAAGGAAGCAGAGAATAATCAAGGAAAAAAAAATGCCGATATAAATTCTTTCAAAAACGCAGAGATGATCAATCAAAAAGATAGAGATAAATCCTTTCAAAAATGCATAGATGATCAATCAAAACACAGAGATAAATTCTTTCAAAAACGTAAAGATGATCAATCAAAACACATAGATAGATTTTTTCGAAAATGCAGAGATGATCAATAAAAAAATGCAGAGATAATTTTTTTCAAAAACACGGAGATACTTGTACAAATCATGGAGCATATGCATAGATTATTAATGTTGTTCGCTGAGAGAAATTTAAAAAAAAACACACAGAGAAATAACTCTGAGTTTTGAACGGTGGTTTCACTGCGCCTCACATGGAATTCGCTGGGCTATCAACCACAAACCTTCGCAGAGTAAGGTAAACAATAAACATAGAGAAATGAAGGGTTATATTTTTGCTCATAGAAGTGAACTCGTTGAGTAGTCAATGAAAAATAATGCTGAGAAATAAAATGGTTTAGACAACTGGAAGTGACACCGCAATCGTCGGTTGGAAGCATGAAGTTGCAGAGAAGAAACACAATAATAGTAGAGGCTAAGGAGGGAATAAACGCTTAGGAGAGAACTCCTTGTAGGGAAGAGAAGTGATCCTACACTTATTATCCATGTAGAGGAAAGCAAGGCATTTGAATCTAAGTCTTAAACACTGGAGTGAAGACAGTTGATTCGGCTCCTAGCCGACTACTCAGGAACAGACTAATAACTTAAAGGATCATGAAACATAGGATAAAAACACAAATATGCATCCATATCTTCCCTGTGGAGAAGAAAATACTAGAATAAAAGGGAAATCAAGGAATAAAGAAAACTCAGGCAGGATATACAAGAGCACAGGCAAGGTTTTGAGTCCGGGTTTCATTTTGGCCACGCAAAAATAGATAGTAACTCGGAAATAAATGATACTGTGGATAGAAAGGGTTCTTATTGAATGAATCAAGTGACAAGAATATTACAATTACCGTAGAAATACATGTGCAAGGAAGACTCATGGCAATGAAATATTCATCTGGGTACAGTAAAATAAACAAGTGTAATTTAAATTTCATTGCAAGTAACAAATTTAATAGGTTATCTATCAGACAAAATGGAAACTGCTAGCACATATCATATGCATCCTCCCAGGTCGCCGAGTGCAGACTATAGTTTTCCCACTGGGCCTTGACCTGATCTACTGTTCGATGTCGTAGTTGTCGAATGTGATGGTCCAGGATGCGGATTGGATCAACCATGAGAGTACCCACATCAGATACCTGCAAGGAACTCATGTCAATAACATCTTTAGGATCACTAATATAATGTCTGAAAATAGATACATGAAAAACATCGTGCATATTCCTCAAAGAATCAGGCAAGGCTAGTCGATAGGCCACGAGCCCCTTCTTTTCCACAATGTCAAAAGGTCCCATGAACCTAGGAGAGAGTTTATAACCCTTTCCAAACTTGATCAAACTCTTATGCGGTTTCACCTGCAAGAAGACTTGATCGCCAACTTCATAACTACGATCGAAACGATGCGCATCGACATAAATCTTTTGTCGATCATGCGCTTCGTTGATCCTTTGTATTATTGTTTGCATTTGATATTCCATTTCTTGGATCACTTATGGTCCCACCAGGACCCTATCCTCAAGCTGATACCAACTGAAAGGTGTCTGACACGGTCTCCCGTAAAGAAACTCGAAAGGTGCCATGTTAATGGTGCTTTGATAATTGTTGTTGTACGCAAACTCTACTAGTGGCAAGAAATCTTCCCAACTCTTTTGTTGGTCCATAACATACATACACAACAGATCCTCCAAGATTTGGTTTGTTCATTCGGTCTGCCCGTTTGTATCTGGGTGATACATGGTACTAAAGTTAAGTTGGGTTCCAAAGGCCGCTTGGAAACTATTCCAAAATGGTCATGTAAATACCGATCCTCTATCGGATATAATCCTCTTAGGCATGCCATGCAGCCTCACAATATGAGTGATGAAAAATCAAGCTATGTTAGGTGCCTGATATGTCGTACACACAACAATAAAATGATCACTCTTCATCATAATGTTGACTACCATAAAACATCAGTCGTGTCTCCTTGCCATCAGTGGAAATCCAACAATGAAATCCATCGAAATAACCTCCCATTTCAATTCTGGAATAGCATGTGACTGTAATAGTCATGCCAGATGTCTATGTTCAACCTTCACCTACTAGCATTCTAGACATTTGGCCACATAGTTGACTATGTATGCCTTCATTCCTTTCCACAAGAATAAGGGTTTAAGGTCTTCCCTCATCTTCATGAGTCCAGGATGATCCATTTACACTGCTCTATGAGCCTCCTTTACGATCAAACTTCTCAACTCGTCATTGGGTGGCATGTCAATTCGACCTTTAAATCTCAATAATTTGTCATTGTCCATAGTAAATCCCTCAAATTTTGGTACCATTATTGTATTTTGTCCAATAAAATCCTTGACCTCTTTGTACCAGTCATCTTCGTGCTATAAGCTTAGAATATTTTCATGTAGATTTGTCTGAAGAGGCATCAACGAAAATATGTGTGGTCTTTGACTCAACGCATCCTCCACTCTGTTCATTGTTATCTTTATGTAAGTAATCTCGAAATCGTACTTGCTAATAAATTCTGATCAATGTCGTCATTGCATGTTCAAGTCTCTTTGCGTAAATATGTGTTGTAGTCCACAGTGGTCTGTTTTTAGTTCAAATTTTTGTCCAATCGGGTAGTGTCTCCAAAATCTCAAGGCATAAACAATGGCTAACAACTCCAAATCGTGTGTCACATAGTTATCCTCATGCCTTCTCAACTTTCTCGATATGTAAGAGATCACTCCATCGTCTTGCATCAAAACTCTGCCTACACCTTCCTTGGATGCGTCAGTTCATACCAAGAAGTCTGAGTCCATGTCATGGACCTTCAGTATTGGTGTTGTCATCAAAAACTCCTCGAGCCTCTGAAATTCCTCCGCGCATTTCTCAATCCAAACAAACTTCTTTTTCTTATTCTACAATTATGTAATCGGATTTTCTATCTTCAAAAAACCCTTGATGAACTGTCGATAGTATCCCACTAAACCCATGAAGCTACGCACTTCCATAACATTCATCGACACATGCCATTCCATAATATCCTCGACCTTTGTTGGATCCACGATGATACCTTCACCGTAGATGACATGAACTAAGTAGTGAATCTTTGATTGATAAAATTAGCATTTAGACAATTTCCCATACAATTTACTCTCTCGCAAACACTGTAGTACCAAGCACAAGTTCTCATCATGCTCCTCCATCATTTGAGAGTAAATAAAAATATCATCAGTCAATACTTGGAAGAACTTGTCCAAGTATTAGCAGAACACCCCATTCATCAAACTCATAAATTCCCCAGGGGAGTTTGTGAGTCCAAAAGGTAAAAAAGTAAACTCATGATGTCCAAAAATCATATTAAAGGTGTTCTTAGGGTTGTCATCCTCCTTGATCTGTAACTGGTGATACCGTGATCTCAATTCGATCTTTGAAAACACTATCGCACCCTTCATCTGATCAAACAAATCATCAATCCTTGGCAACGAATATTGATTCTTGATCGTTGCCTTGTTTAATTTAGGATAATCAACATAGAGTCTCCACAACCCATCCTTCTTCTGAATGAATATAACAGGTGCACCCCACGGTGACACACTTGGACATATAAGTCATAGGTCCAACAAATCCTTCAGTTGGATTTTCAACTCCTGTAACTCTAGGGTCGACATCCGATAAGACATTCTTTCTATTGGTTTAGTTCTCGGATTTAGGTCTATGGTAAACTCCAACTCCCTCTTCGGGGGCATCCCAGGTAACTCCTCAGAGAAAACATCTACAAACTCTCGCACCACCGGAAGGTTTTCTAGACCTTCCTCTACTCCCTTCTCGTTTTCCTATAGTTGCAAGGAAGAGATGAACCTCAAGGAGAATCCCTAGTTCTGACCCATAATCAAGCATGTTATTCCCTCGTCATTGACCAAGCTCAATCATTTCATCTTCTAGTTGAGTATCGCCTCATGCGATTCCAACCAGTCCATACCGATCACGACGTTATAAGATCCTAATATCATGACGTACATGGTTTTCCTAGTGACAAACTCTCCCAGGTTAAGGCTACAAACTGTAACCTTCCCACCAACCTTCTGTTTGGATCCATAATCCATTTCTACAAACATAAAATCATCCTGTTCAACTACCTTTACCTTAATTATTTTTAGCGCTATACTAGAAATAAAACTTTCAGTAGCACCTGGATCTATCAAAATGCTAATGGTATGGTTGGAGACAGTACCTGATGTCTCAAGTATGGTTGACTGGTGCTCTTCCTGGCAGTTATTCACCACTGCATGGATCCGATGGGCCTTGCCTAAATATTCCATGGTAGTGGGTTCGGCTGATCCATATGCTCTAGTTCACTCCAATGGGAAGTCGCACTGGTAATGTGGCTCCCCACATGTCCAACACCCTTTCTTCGGTCCAGTACTCCTGGTACCTGAAGTAGAAGTTGACGGCCCGTCGACCTAGAACCCTAGTCTGTTTTGTTGAACAAGCCTAAATTGTTCCTACTACGGTCGATGTTGTTGTTGGTGTTGTGGTCCTCGTTAAGGAGTCTGTTGCTGAGGTGTTGGTCGCCGAGGTGTATTGAAGTGGATCGTCTCTGGAAACCATGATATCCTGGTGAATGTCTAGCTAGTGTCTGATGTTATTGCACACCAGATGACACCTGCCCTGTTGGTATCACTAGAGTCCTTCTCTAAACCCCACTGATAAGCTCCTCCTCTGCTATGAGGGCCTTCTGGAGGACATCATGCAAGGTTTGAGGCATAAAAATCCTAACCTTTGCATGAATGTTGACATTAAGGACAAACACGAACTTGTTGACATTAAGGCCAAAAACAATTAATCTATTGTTTTCAAAAGTCATAAGACTAATATAGAAAAAAATTGATATATGTTAGAATTGTAACAGAGAAATTTATATAACACGTGTGTTTATTTACAACTCTCACTCCCTACATTTAAATGTGTAAATGAGTAGAGTGATTTTAATTAATACAAGAGTTATATGTGTAACATGCGTTGCTTGTCCCTTAATGTAATTTCGAACTGATAGATTCTAAAGTAATTGTGTTTGTCATTCTGGAGATTGGGGTTTAACTTTTAATTAAAGAAAAGAAACATTTACTGCATTATAGTTTTCATAAAATTATCTATAGTTTATTAAAGGTAAGGAGTATGGACCCCAAATACAATTCAAAAAGAGTGAGAAAACAAAACCTTCCTCTACTGAGTTCGACAAACTAATAGTCGTGTATGATCCTAGGTTGTTGTCGATTTTCGGTAGGGATGTGTAAAGAGAAATTTTTATTTGTATTGAAATTGGGCTAGTCCTGCAATCGTTGATCCTTATATGTATCCATGTAGAGGTCATTCGGATGGATTACCATGTAATCAGATTCAAGAATTTTACAACCAATCGCCAATGTATGCATGAACTCTGGAACCTTCATAGCCTTAAAATAAACAATCTCTAATGAGTAATTGAAACCCAACCTTTATTGTTATCAGTTTAGAAGCAAGAATTTAATGGTGTATGTAAAAATAAAACACAAAATTAAAAGAACGTTCCTTCAATTATTTCCCTTAGTGACATTTTGCATAGTTACCGATTTACCTCAAAGTAATTACCTGAACCCTTGTTCATGATCTCTTGTCCTCCTCGGTCTCTTGATTTCCTTTTTAATAATTGATGAATCCTTCTTTTAAATGTTCAAAAGAAAATTTTGTATCCTTATCCTTGATTGTAGCTTCATGTTGATTTAATTCTCAATATATTGAAAACATAATACATCAATATTCTTTTGCAGAAGAGAATTTCTCGCATGGATTTTCACCTAGTTGACTTAATAACCCATAATTTCCACCGTGACATTTTTTCTTAAACTCTGAGATCTAGCAGAATTTGAACAACGAAGGCCTCCATTTCAGATATATTTTATAGAATGCTATTATATTATTGTTATCCATTCCATTTCTTAGATCACTATTATATTATTGTTACCCATTTAACAATGATATTGTTGTCTATTAAAAGGAAATCGCAGAGTTAGTTTCTGGGAAGGACGCGGAGACTAATCAAGGAAAAAAAATGCCGAGATAAATTCTTTCAAAAACGTAGAGATGATCAATCAAAAGATAGAGATAAATTCTTTCAAAAATATAGAGATGATCAATGAAAACGTAGAGATAATTTTTTTCCAAAACGCAGAGATGACCAATCAAAAATGCAGAGATAATTTTTTTCAAAAACGCAGAGATGATCATTCAAAAAAACGTAGAGATACCTATAAAAATCGTGGAGCACATGAATAGATTATTAATGTTGTTCACTGGGAGAAATTAAAAAAAAATGCAGAGAGAAATAACTCTGATCTTTGAAGGGTGGTTTCGTTGCGCCTCGCAAGGAATTCATTGGGCTATCAACCGCAAACCTTCGTATAGCAAGGTAAACAATAAAAACATAGCAATGAAGGGTGATATTGTTGTTCATATAAGTGAACTTGCCAGGAAGTCAATGAAAAATAATGATGAGAACTTAAACGGTTTAGACAACTAAAAGTGACACCCCAATCACCAGTTGGAAGCACTAAGTTGAAAAGAAAAAAAAAATTAATCGTAGAGGCTAAGGAGGGAATAAACACTCAGGAGATAACTCCTCGCGGGGTAGAGAAATGATCCTACACTTATTATCCATGCACATGAAAGCATGGAATTTGAATCTCAGTCTTAAACACCGTAGTGAAAAAATTCGATTCGACTATTGGCCTACTGCTTAGGCACAGATTAATAACTTAAAGGATCATGAAATAGAGGATAAAAACACAAATCTGCATCCAGATCTTCCCCGTGGAGAAGAAAATATTGAAATAAAAGTGCAATCAAGGAATAAAGAAAACTCAGGTAGGACATACAAGAGCGTAGGAAAGGTTTTGAGTCTGGGTTTCATTCAGGCCATGCACAAATAGACAGTAACTCAGAAATAAAGAATATTGTGGATAGAAAGGGTTCTTACTGGATAAATCAAGAGACAAGGGGATTACAATTACCATAGAAATACATGTGCAAGGAAAGATCATGGAAATGAAATCTTCATCTAGGTACAGTAAAAAAACAAGTGTAATTTAAATTTGATTGCAAGTAACAACTTTAACAGGCGTACCTTAGCCAAATGTGCATTCTCCGAAGTCGTTGTCCCACGCGCACTCCGTCCATCTCTCACTTGCCAACCGATGTGACCTCACCGGTACCTCCCAGCCAACGCTAGGGGTACTCTTCTTCCCCCTTATCCCCCTGAGGCACAAAGGGACACACACACAATACCAAAGAATGCTAGCACCCATCTTACCTCGCAAGGTTGAGCTACCACTCGTTACCCTAGCTGGGTATCCCAACTCCCACAAGAGAAAATTCATTCAAGATGAAATTTCAACAACATAATGTTACGCAAGACAAAATGATGATCCATACTCCCCCTTCGCCATATCTTTTATAGATTTTCTTAGTCAATAGTTTCCCAAAATTCTCATTAGATTCTTTTTTATAAAATTAATTAGGAAAAACCTCCCCAGTACACATGTCGCCCAATCCCCTAGTTGCACCAGAAAATAAATTTATTAATTAATTAATTTTGTCTATTTCCCTCACCCACCTAAAATAAATCCTAAAAACACTCTTAGGTGTCCCAAAATTCTCTTTCAATTCTTAAATGACTTATGCCTTACTTAATTTCTAGCTGAGTTCATAAATAGAAAGTTCCAAAGGCTATATCCGTTACTAAGCTAGACATTCATCTTTTTCTTTAAGTTTCCCCTTTTCTTTAAGTTTCCCTTTTTCCTTAAGTTTCCTTTTTAACTAAAAATCAATTTAGGAAGTGTAGATAAAAACAACCATTTACCTTTTTTCCTTTTTAACTAAAATCAATTTAGCAAGTGTAGATAAAAACAACCATTTACCTTTTTAATAAATTTAATCCTCCATTATAAAAAAAAAAAATTAACTTTAATAATTAAGTTTGAATTTCTTACCCCCCTTCTGGTTACATGTTTAATTAGTTTTTCTTTATCAACATGTTCCACTTAGACCCAGGTTTTAATTTCCCTAGGCTGGGCGACAATTTTTAAGGGAAAAATTGTTTTAAAACTTTACTAGTCACATCATTCATTTTAAGGCTGACCAGGTACTAAGGAGGCATAATTTTCTAGGCACTAGGTTTATTAACTTATCATAGTTAAAATCATGACGTGCCCTTCATAATGCACTATGTTCTTCAAGGGTACCACTTGCCTCTTTTCATTTTATTTGTGAGACGTGCCCTTCAAGATGCACTATGTGATCCAAGGGTGCCACTCACCTCTACCCGTTTTATTTGCGCGACGTGCCCTTCAAGACGCACTACATGCTCTAGGGTAAAAAATCACCTCTTGACTGAATTTGGTAGACGTAAAACCCCTGGAGTCAATACTCCACCAGGTGATAGTGTCGGAGACTAAGGGCCTCTAAGGAATAAGTCCCCTAGCTTATTGTGCACCCCTTAGAATCATTGTGAGCGACTGTCACAGTCTTCCCTCATGACATTGTGGGTCATCTCGAACTAGGTAATCATTAACCTACAGTTCGAGACACGACGGGAGTGCTAGTAGGCTGTGACAGGGATGTTGCCACCCCTCTCCCTCAATGTCTTTGGTTGTCATGCATGACCCCTCTACTCCAAATGCAAGTCTGGTCGGCAAGTTATCATCAGCCTGCATCCATCAATGAATCATGTCAACAATAATAATCAATCATCGTAATATCTAATCAGATGTACATATGTCACATCAACAACATTCAAACCCAACATTCCACTCCCTGACTCGATCCGGAGTCCAAGGGTTTTCATCGATGCCTCTGCATCCTCAATGTCCAAATTCCTGCACACTCAGAAGAGCCCAGTCAATAGCACCTGTCTATGTAAATATAACAAAATAACATATCATCAAATCCATAATATCTCATAATCATAATCAAAATGACCAATAGTATAATAACCTGGATCACTTGCATGCAAGCGTCCTCAAAGAATAAGTTTGCTCAGTGCGCACAAGAGCGGGATGTTACATACACCCCCTCTTGGTTTAAACTTCGTCCCAAAGTTTCACAGTATATACGTGTCGAAATAAAGTGTATCATAGTATCAAAAGTCTATGTGTCAAACAAAATAGAAACCGTTGGTGCATATCATATGCATCCTACCAGGTTGTCGAGTGTGGAATATAGTTGCCCCAATGGACCTTGACCTAATCTATTGTTCAACATTGTAGCTATTGATTGCGATGGTTCAGGATGTGTATTGGCTCCTTCATGAGTTCACCCTCATCAGATACCTGCAAGGAACTCATGTCAATAACATGTGTAGGATCACTAATATAATGTCTCAAAATAGATACATGAAAAACATCGTGCATACGCCTCAAAGAATCAGGAAAGGCTAGTCGATAGGCCAAGGGACCCTTATTTTCCACAATATAGAAAGGTCCCATGAACCTAAGAGAGATTTTAGCACCCTTTCCAAACTTGATCGAACTCTTATGCGGCTTCACCTGCAAGAATACTCAATCGCCAACTTCATAACTACGATCGACACGATGTGCATCGACGTAAATCTTCTTCCAATCCTACGCTTCCTTGATTCTTTGTCTTATTGTTTGGATTTGATCTTCCATTTCTTGGATCGCTTCTAGTCCCACCAAGACCCTATCCTTAAGTTGATCCCAACTGAAAGGCATCCGACATGGTCGCCCATAAAGAAACTCGAAAGGTGCCATCTTAATGGTTCTTTGATAACTGTTGTTGTACGCAAACTATACTAGTGGAAAGAACTCTTCCCAACTCTTTTGTTGGTCCATAACGTACATACGCAACATATCCTCCAAGATTTTTTTTTTTTGTTTGGTCTAACCGTCTGTCTCCGGGTGATATGTGGTACTAAAGTTAAGTTGGGTTCCGAAGGCCTCTTGGAAACTAGTCCAAAATTGTCATGTAAACATCGATCCTCTATCAGATATAATCCTCTTAGGCACGCCATGCAGCCTCACAATCTCAGTGATGAAAACTCTAGCTATGTCAGGTGCCTCATACGTCATACACACAAGAATAAAATGAGCACTCTTTGTCAGAGTGTCAACTACCACAAAAATTGAGTCTTGTCTCCTTGTCGTTAGTGGCAATCCAACAATGAAATCCATCGAAATAACCTCCCATTTCGATTCTGGAATAGCGTGTGGCTGTAGTAGTCTTCTCAGATGTCTATGTTCATACTTCACCTGCTACCATTCTAGACATTTGGCCATGTAGTTAACTATGTCTACCTTCATTCCTTTCCACAAGAATAAGGGTTTAAGGCCTGCCCTCATCTTTGTGAGTCCAGGATGAGCCATGTACACTTCTCTATGAGCCTCATTTAGGATCAAAATTCTCAACTTGTCGTTGGGTGGCACGTAAATTCGACCTTTAAATCTCAATAATCCGTTATTGTCCACAGTAAATCACTGAAATTTTGGTACCATTATTGTGTTTTGTCCGATAAAATCCTTGACCTCTTTGTACCAATCATCGTTGCCTTGTAAGGTTAGAATATTTTCACGTAGATTTGTTTGAAGAGGCATCACCGAAAAATATGCATGGTCTTTGACTCAATGCATCCGCCACTATGTTCATTATTCCCTTTATGTAAGTAATCTCAAAATCGTACTCACTAAGAAATTCCTATCAACAACGTTGTCATGCATTTAAGTCGCTTTGCGTAAAGATGTGATGTAGTCTACAATGGTCCATTTTTAGTTCAAATTTATGTCCAATCAGGTAGTGTCTCCAAACTATCAAGGCATAAACAATGGCTAACTACTCTAAATTGTGCGTCGCATAGTTCTCCTCATGCCTTCTCAACTTTCTTGAGATGTAAGCGATCACTCCATCGTCTTGCATCAAAACTCAACCTAAGCGTTCCTTGGATGCGTCAGTGCATACCAAGAAGTGTGGGTCCCTGTCAGGGACCTTCAGTATTGGTGTTGTCATCAACAACTCCTTGATCCTCTGAAATTCCTCCGCACATTTCTCGGTCCAAACAAACTTCTTGTTCTTCTTCTACAATTCCGTAATAGGATTTTCTATCTTCGAAAACCCTCGATGAATCGTCGATAGTATCCCTCTAACCCCATGAAGCTATGCAATTCCTAAACATTCATCGGTGTAAGACATTCCATAATAGCCTCGACCTTTGTTGGATCAATGGTGATACCTTCGATGGAGATGACATTCCCTAAGTAGTGAATCTTCGATTGATAAAATGAGCATTTAGACAATTTCCCATACAATTTGTTCTCTCTCAAACACTATAGTACAAAGAGCAAGTTCTCTTCATGCTCCTCCATTGTCCAATAGTAAATCAAAATATTGTCAATGAATACTTGGATGAACTTATCCAAGTATTAGAGCAACACCCCATTCATCAAACTCATAAATACCCCAAGGTCATTTGTGAGTCTGATGAAACACCCCCACCTCAGCAGGTTCTGCTTGACCTCCTGGTCTAAGGATCGTTCTTAATATCCCCTTGAGTCGAAATGTCTCTTTAATTCTCAACTTCAATATTCACACTTGTAACCACAGGTCCTTCTTAGGAGCTACACCTGTGAAAACGAGCACTAGGCGTGAACTCTTACCCACGTGACCAACTAATGTGACCATAACCTTTGTCCGAAAAGGTATTTCGTGAATCATGATTTTGAGGGTATTGGCGTGATACAACCCAACACTTTACATCCACAAAGCCCCGAAACCCGATGTGGGACCTCTCCCCAGGACTAGATCTGACGGTCCTGTTCCTCCTCCTCGATTGACGACCATGATCACATCACGACTTCGCGTTTTATGATATTGGGACTATTTTTGTAACGCAATCCCAATGCTCCAACTCCCGAATTTTGAAATGTTGAGATTCGAAATCAAGAGATCAATGACTCCCGTTGATTTAGATCCAACGGATACTATTCCTCCTGTTTTTTTGATAGATGAAAGGTTATCAGACTTACCCTTCCTGCCGATCTACTAGATCCAACGACTCACATAATTTCATTATTTCTCCCTCCGAGAAATTCCATCATCTGTTCAAATTTTTCAATGGCTCCAAGCCAAAGGTCTTGGCGTCAATTCTTCTAAGGTCAACCTCTATGAGGTGACTTCAACCTTCTTATTTTCTTTGAATCCCTCAAAGTCTCTATCCCTTCTGAGCTTGGTTTCCACTACAAACTCAACAATTCCAAGGGTTCTTTGCACCCACTCCTTGTGGCACTCACAATAACCTCTAGTTATCTCACCTCTTCCTCCTCTATGCACTTCTTGCAACAAAAATCCTTCAACCACTCACTTGGGTTGGAAAAGTATAAGACATCAACCTTCCTATGCAATCCTTGCATGGCTTTGTGCTATACTTGCACTTATGCTGGTATGAGAACAACGATATCTCTCCTAAGCTTTTCTGAGGTAAAACTCAGAACCTGTCAACGCACTCTTTGTGTAATTTCACTACACTCCTTGCAGGAATTCTCAGGACAAGAAACAATTGAAACTCATTCTCTCCCTCTCAAATACTTCATACATTCAATCATGAATTCGTACATACACACACAACATTGAAACAAATGCATAACAGAGACTGAATATTAACTGTAAACATACCATTCAATAGATGTAAACAGAATTCATAAACACCGTGAGATTTGGATCAAAGCCTCCTTATATTAATCCAAGTTCATTTGTACATGGGATCTATAGCATCAACTATCTGCTTATACAACCTTCTGTAATATATGTTCTATTTTATTTCTCTACAACTCTCTAAGTTTTACAATTTTGAATAATAATAATATAATACAATACATACGAGGGAGATTTCTAGAGTTTTCCCTCCTACATCTCTAAGCTATCAAATCGAAATAAAAGATACAACTACTTTACATTTAATACAATAAATGCCTCCAACAAATAGATGAGAGCAACTGCTCAAGATCTGTATTACAACCCTCAAAACATTTAATGGAAATTACGTCCCTCCAACTATTACATTATTGTTTCATCTTTTCAAATTCAAAATTATTTCAAAATGTGCATTGGTGCATATCCAACTGCCCTCCACTCTTGCGCTTGCTTTGTTGGCTTGCTTACGATGCTCCTGCATCATACTCCTCTGGTTGAAAAATTCATGAACTCCTTCACTATTTGTCCATGTTTCTGGATCTCCACTTCGCTTTCCCAACTCGCATCCTCAATCGGGTGTCCCTTCCATTTGACCAAATACTCATAATATGTCTTTCTCCCGGTCTTTTTGCTAACTCTCTAATCAATGACCTTTTCCATCTATGGGTTTTCATCTACATGCATCTGTCTAACCCATTGAACTTCCTTCTGATATTATTCTCCTATGGCTTCATCTGTTCTGTAACGATACAGATCTACTACATTGAATATGGGTGATATGCCCACATCATCGGGCAACTTCATCTCATAAGAATTTGCTTTGAATTTCCTTATGATTTTACACGGCCCTCTCTTTTTAATCTTCAGTTTATTATACATTCCCTTGGGAACCTTTCTTTTCTTAGGTGCGCTAATACTAAATCTCCCACTTCAAACTGAAGTTCTCTTCTATGTTGATCTTCTCTACGCTTGTATTCCTGGTTAGAATTCTTTAACCACTCTCTAATTTTACTGTGGATCTCTTGCATCTCTGCTGCAAATTCTTTCACTCCAACACTTCTGAATTCACTCTGCTCCAAATATCTCAACTCAGACACTCCCCTTGGCTTCATTCTGTACATTATCTGGAATGGGCTCTATACGGTTCTCCTATTCGGTGAATCGTTATATCCAAATTCCACTTGTGGCAGAATCTGATCCCACTGACTATGATATTCAGCTACTAAACTCCTCAACAAGTCTCCAAAACTTTTATTTACTACCTCAGTATATCCGTCTGTCTTAGGGTGATATGATGAGCTAAAAGATAATTTAGTCCCCATATTTTTCCATAGCATCCTCCAAAAATGACCAACAAATTCGGTATCCCTTTCTGAAACAATACTCTTGAGTAAGACATGAAGTCGAACAACTTCTCTGAAAAACAAGTTTGCAATGTGAGTTACATCACCGATTTTTTGACATGGAATGAAATGTGCCATTTTTGAGAATCTGTTGACTACCACGAATATGAAATCACAACCTCTCTATTTCCTTGGCAGTCCTAACACAAAATCCATGCTTACCACATCCCAGTCCTCTCTGGTACTGAAAATGGTTGATATAAACCTGTGTTCTGTCTCTTCCCCTTTGCGTGCTAGCAAAATCCACATTTGTTGACAAATTTCCTGACATTTGTCCTCATCCCTGGCCAATAATATAAACGGTTCAGCTGCGCAAAAGTATTATCATGGACAAAATATCCAGCCAATCCTCCACTATGTTTTTCCTTCAGAAGATTCTCTCTCATAGAACTCTTCGAGATACACAACTGATTTCCTTTAAATAATAATCCATCCTGGATTAAGTATTCAATCCATTGGCTTATGTCTCTCATAATAGGATTCTCACATGCTTCATAAGCATCCCTGAAATCTGAATCATCCCTGTACATATCCTTAAGGTTATCAAAACCTAAGGTCTTCACACGAAACTCCTGCAAAATCAAACATTTCTTTCTCAATGCATTAACAACCTTGTTAGAAGTTCCAAAATTGTTCTTTATAACAAAAGTAAAGTTTTGTATAAATTCAACCCATTTCGCATGTTTCTGGTTCAATTTCTCATGTCGAGTTATGAATTGTAAAGCATGGTTGTCGCTATAGAAGAAAAAATCTTTCATAACCAAGTAGTGCCTCCATTTCTTCAATGCTTGTATGACTGCATAAAAATCTTTATCATACGTGGAATATTTCATCTTCGCATCGTTCAACTTCTCACTGAAGTATGCAATTGGTCTATTGTCTTGGCTTAAGACTGCTCCAACCACAAACCCACTTGCATCACATCTCACTTTAAATGTCTTACCAAATTCTGGCAGAACCTGAACTCGATGTTTAGTGATCTTCCCTTTCAATAGCCTAAAAATTTTCTCTGCTTCCTTCGTCCAATGAAAATATTATGTCTTTTCTTGACTATCTCCATCATTGGCACATAAATTCCACTAAAATTTCTGATGAACTTCCTGTAAAAAATAGATATTCAATGGAAGCTTCTGACTTCAAAGATATTTCTCAGCGATGGCCATTATTTGATCTCTTTTACCTTCTTCGGATCCATCTTCAACTCATTTGAAGAGATCACAATACCCAAATAAATGAGTTCTTTCTTCATGAAAGATGACTTCTTCAGATTTATCAACAACTTCTCTTGCTGCAACCTCCTCATCACTAGAGTTAGGTGTTTCAGATGTTCTTCTTCAGTCTTACTGAAGACCAGTATATCATCAAGATACACAATTACAAACTTCCCAATGAAATCTTTCAAGACTTCGTTCATTAACCTCGTGAAAGTACTTGGCGCATTCATCAAACCAAATGGAATGACAAGCCATTTGTATAATCCTTCATTTGTCTTGAATGTTGTCTTCCATTCATCATCTTCTCTCATTCTAATTTGATGATAACCGCTTTTCAAATCAATATTTGAAAAAAACCTTGCTCCACTCAAGCAATCCATCAAGTCATCCATCCTCGATAAAGGAAACTATACATGATGGTGATTTTGTTTATATCCCCCGAGCCTGTACACATTCTCCATCCACCATCCTTCTTTGGGCTTAACACTGTCGGTACAACGCATGGACTCAAGATTTCTCTTATCAACCCCTTGTCCATCAAATACTGGACTTTCTTCTTAACCTCTTCATTCTCCTGTGACGTCAATCTGTACGCTTCTTTGTTTGGTAATCTCTCTCCTGGTATAAGGTCGATGTGATGGATTATGCTCCTGATGGGTGGAAACAAACAAGGTAAATCATCCACCACTATTTCAACAAAATTCTCCATCATTTCCCAAATTTCCTTCGGTAGATCATCTATCGAAGTACTGGTTAAAATGACTCTAGGTTTCCTTACCACAAAAAACTGCATGTCTTCTTCTTTCTTAACATCCTTAAGAAGTTCTTTCCCACTCATGAAAAGTATAGTGTTTCTTGCTTCTGCTTCCACCTTCTTGTCTTCGATTGGCAACAACATATGTGTCCTACCATTCTTCTCTAGGGTGTATGTGTTATTTCTCCCATCATGAACAACATTTATGTCATATTTCCACGGTCTCCCCAACAAAAGATGATAGACATCCATGGGTATAACATCACACAAAATCTCATCTCTATATCCCCCTATCTTAAATTCACCTAAACATTTTTTAGTGATAGTTACCTGATGTCCTTTTTGCAACCACGAGACTTTATATGGGCTCAGATGTGAAACTGTTTCCAATTCCAGCTTCTCCACCATTTATGTGGATACTAGATTATATGGGCTTCCACTATCCACAATGACCTGGCATACCCTATCCTTGGTCTTGCAAGCAATTCTGAACAAACTGTTTCTCTAGACTAGATTCTTTGCCTCCTTCTCTGGCTTCAAGAGAATTTTCCTCATCATTAAGGATATTTTGCCTTCTGCATCTTCTGCCTCAACATTTCACCTTTGCATTTATGAAATATGAGCTTCTCTCCCTCCATCTCTTTTTCTATAAGGACATTCAAAATATTTGTGTCTGATCTTTCCACAAACAAAACATTTTATGTCACCTCCTCTGCCTCTGCCTCTTCCTCTTGCTCGTAGAAAAGTGTTCTTATCGTCATATTGTCCTCTCTGTGAGCTTCCTCCTCTTTCTGGGTGGTTATGAGGTTTATTTTCTTCATTCTTGGGATTCTTCACTCTATCCTAGGAAATTTCTTTACCTCTTCTTTGAGTCCTACCTCTACCCCTTTGACCTTGCTTTCGGACCAATTTTTCTTCTACCTTCAGAGCAATATGATAAGCATCTTCCACATTTCTGATTGTCACCATGCTCATCTCATCCTGAATGTCATATCTCATACCATTCATGTATATGGTGACCTTTTCATCATCACTCTTGTGATGACATGCTCTAATGTTCAGTCGGTAAAACTCTTCAGTGTATTCCTTCACTGTCATCCCTTTCTGTCTCAAATTTTGCATTCTTCGAAATAGATTAATACGATAGTCTCTGGGTATAGACTTGGCTTTCATCTTTGCTACCATCTTATCCCATATTTTGATTCTTTTATTTCCTTTGCAACGCCTATCAGCCTGCAGTTCATCCCACCACAATGTTGCATGCCCTTTCAATCTAATGACAACATGTTTAACCTTCCTATATTTTTTGATATCTTCGTAATCAAAGTATTTATCTAGAGCTCTAAACCAATCTAGCAGCTCCTTAACGTCTAAGTTTCCTTCATACATCAGAATGTCCATTTTTCCTCTAGCCCCTATTCTTGAAACAACTCTGAATAAACGTTCTTCTGCAGCATCTTCAGCTACAACTTCTTCTTCGAATCTAGCCTCATTTTCACTTTCATCTTCACTGACATCTCCTGTATCAGGAGTCATCTATGTGTTGTCTCCATAACATCTAATCGAGCACAAAGTTGTCTCATTTCCCTTTCCACGGTTGGATCAGGCATTGGTCTATCTTGATGTCTTCTGGGCGACATTGTTCAAATCTACTCTTTACTACAAATATTCAAAATCTCTGCTCTGATACCACCTGACGCAACACCCCCACCTCAACAGGTTCTACTTTACCTCCCAGTCTAAGGATCGTTCTTAATCTCCCCTTGATCCAAAATGGCTCTTAGATTCCCGACTAGAATATTCACACTTGTAACCACAGGTCCTTGTTAGGAGCTACACCTGTGCAAACGAGCACTAGGCGCAAACTCTTACCCACACGACCAACTAATGTGACCACAACCTTTGTCCGAAAAGGTATTTCGAGAATCATGATTTTGGGGGTATTGGAGTGATACAACCCAACACTCTACATCCACGAAGCCCTGAAACCCGATGTGGGACCTCTCTCCAAGATCAGATATGATGGTCCTGTGCCTCCTCCTCGATCGATGACCATGATCATGTCGCGAATTCACGTTTCATGATATCGGGACTATTTGTGTAACGCAAGGCCGATGTTCCAACTCCTGACATCTGAAATGTCGAGATTCGAAATCAAGATATCAACAACTCTCCTTGATCTAGATCCAATGGATACTATTCCTCCTGGGTTTTCGAATGCTGAAAGGTTATCATCCTTACCCTTCCTGCTGATCTACTAGATCCAACGGATCACAAAATTTATGTATTTCTCCCTTCGAGAAATTCCACCATCTATTCAAATTTTCAATGGCTCCAAGCCAAAGGAGTTGGCATCAATTCTTCTGGGGTCAAACTCTGTGAGGTGAATTCAACCTTTTTCTTTTCTTTGAATCCCTCAAAGTCTCTATCCCTTCTAAGCTTGGCTTCCACTACAAACTCAACAATTCCAAGGGTTCTCTGCACGCACTCCTTGTGGCACTCACAATAACCTATGGTTATCTGACGTATTCCTCCTCTACGCACTTCTTGCAACATAAATCCTTCAACCACTCACTTGGGTTGGAAAAGTATAAGAATTAAACCTTCCTATGCACTCCTTGCATGACTTTGTGCTATACTCGCACTTATGCTGGTATGAGAACAACGGTATCTCTCCTGAGCTTTTCTAAGGTGAAATTCAGAACCTGTCAATGTACTCTTTGCGGAATTTCACTGCACTCCTTGCAAGAATTATCAGGACGAGAAACAATTGAAACTCATTCTTTCCCTCTCAAATACTTCATACATTCAATCATGAAATCATACATACACACAAAGCATTGAAACAAATCAATAACAGAGACTGAATATTAACTGTAAACATACCATTGAATAGATGTAAACAAAATTCATAAACACCATGAGATTTGGATCAAAGCTTCCTTATATTAATCCAAGTGCACCTGGACATGGATTCTATAGCATCAACTATTCGCTTATACAACCTTCTGCAATCTCTGTTCTTCTATTCTCTTTCTCTATATCTCTCTAAGTCTTACAATTTTGAATAATAATAATACAATACAATACATACAAGGGATCTTTCTAGAGTTTTCCCTTCTATAGATATAAGCTATCAAATCAAAGTAAAAGCTACAACTAATTTACATTTAATACAATAAATTCCTCCAACAAACAACTGAGAGAAACCGCTCAAGATCTGTATTACAACCCCAAAAACATTTAAGGGAAATTACGTCCCTCTAGCTATTACATTAATGTTTCATCTTTTCAAATTCAAAATTCTTTCAAAATGTGCGTTGGTGCATATCCAGTTGTCCTCCACTCTTGTGCTTGATTTGTTGGCTTGCTTACGATGCTCGTGAATCAGAGTCCAAAAGGAAAAATAGTAAACTTGTAATGTCCAAACCTCGTCTTAAAGGCAGTCTTAGGGATTTCGTCCTCCTTGATCCGTAACTGGTGATACCGTGATCTCAAGTCGATCTTTGAAAAAACCGTCGCGCCCTTCATCTGATCAAATAGGTCATCAATCCTTGGCAAAGGATAATGATTCTTGATCGATACCTTGTTCAATTTATGATAGTCAATGAAAATTATCCACGACCCATTCTTCTTCTGAATGAAGATAACAACCGCATCGCACGGTGACACACTTGGACGTATAATTCATAGGTCCAACAACTCCTTTAGTTTGATTTTCAAATCCTATAACTCTGGGGTCGACATACGATAAGGTGTTCTTGCTATCAGTTTAGTCCCTAGTTTTAGGTCTATGGTAAACTCCAACTCCCTCTCTGGTGACATACCAGGTAACTCCTCAGGGAAAACTTTCGCAAAATCTCGCACCATCGGAAGGTTTTATAGAACTTCCGCTACTCCCTTCTCATTTAATGCAAGGATCACATAAAGCTTACATCCCTTGTGCATTCTCTTCCGTAGCTACAAGGAAGAGATGAACCTCAGGGAGACTCCCTAATTCCGACCCACAATCACGCGTCTTTGTCCCTCTCCATCGACCAAGATCAACTGTTTTGTCTTACAGTTGAGTATAGCCTCATGCGACTCCAACCAGTCTGTATCGATCACGACATCATAAGATCCTAATATCGTGACGTACAGGGTGGCCCTAGTGACAAATTCTCCCAGTTTAAGGCTATAGCCCGCAACCTTCCCACCAACCTTTTGTTTGTCTCCATAAGTCATTTCTACAAAGCTAAACCCATCATGTTCGACTCCCTTTACCTTAATTAGTTTTAGTGTTGTACCAGAAATAAAACTTCCATTAGCACTTGGATATATCAAAATAATAAGGGTCTGGTTGGTGATGGTACCTGATGTCTTGAGCATGGTCGACTGGTGCTCTGCCTGGAAGTTATTCACCGTTGCATGGATCCAATGGGCCTTGCCCAAATATCCCATGGTAGTGGGTTCGACTAATCCATATTCTCTAGTCCTCTCCAGTGGGAAGTCGCGCTGGTAATGTTTCTCCCAACATGTCTAATACCCTTTATTCGGTCCAGTACTCCTGCTACCCGAAGTAGAAGCTAATGGACCACCGGCTTGGAACCTTGGTCTGTTCTACTGAACAAGCCTAAACTCTTGTTGTTGCAGTCGAAGTTGTTGTTGGTGTTATGGTCCTTAGTAAGGATTTTGTTGCTGAGACATTGGTTGCCGAGGTGTATTGAAAGTGGATCCTCTCTGGAAACCATGATATCATGGTGAATGTCTAGCTGGTGTCTGATGCTGTTGCCCACCAGATGACACCTGCCCTGTTGGTCTCGTTTGAGTCCTTCTTTGAACCCCACTGATAAGATCCTCCTCTTCTATGAGGGCCTTTTGGATGACATCTTGTAAGGTTTGAGGCATCAGAATCCTAACCTTTGTATGAATGCTGACATTAAGGCCAAACACAAACTTGTTGACCTTAAATTTCTCGGTATTCAGGTGTGGAGCATACTGAAGCAGCTCCATAAAATGAGCCTCATACACAGGAACTATATGACCACCCTGTCTCAAGGAGTTGAAATCGTTGGGATGACGCTCCATGAATTCCTATAACAGATATGTCTGTCATAACCATTCCTCAAATAGTTCCCATGACATGTCTTTGACAACCATGTTCAATTGTGAAAAGAGTGTCTTCCACCATAGAAGAGCACTCCCCTTCATTTGAAAGACCTCCATGCGGATATTCATGTTGGAGGTATACTCGCGATGTGTAAAGCACATCACCATATTCTCCAACCATGCCTCGACGGCTATGTCGTCCAGGGCACCAAAGAAATCGAGAAATTTTACCTTCTCGAGTTCACGGTGAATGCTATTAGTACCGATCGGAGCACGCAGTGGACCCTCAGGGGGTTCCGACGCCCTAGCCTCATCTCTATACAAATGGTTGATCATTTCCATAGACATCTATTGAAAGAACCTCTCATCGTCCCAACCACATCACCGACAACTATCTATTCCTTTCCGACGACCTGTTCATCTCCCTGGTGGTTAGACCCCTCGAGCGTGGATGCTACTGGAGGTGTCACAACTCCTCCACTAGCACCTCGTCATCTTCCTCCGTGACGTCCTCTAACCATGATTACCTGCACAAATACAAATCAATTTAATTAGAAACATTACAATCAACTATCTAATCAACAGAAGTCATAGTGATCCCAAGTCGCGGGTCGAACTCCCTCTGATACCATATGTAAGGACCCCGGTCGTTACGACTACATGTGATGCAAATCAAACACAAAATATTTTTTTTAACAGGAAGAATGTACCAATGACAACAATTAATCAATTTAGCTAAAAAAAATTAAACCCTCAACCATTAATCTTGTGCAAGCCATTGAACTATTACACAATAAACCATAAACCATTAGCTATTAAATCATTATGACTAAGTTCAAATGAGTGAACTATTACAATTGCAATTAATCAATTACCATTGCAATTAATCAATCTACTACCATTGCAATTAATCTATTAAGCAATTCATTTATTACCATTGCAAGGAAAACAAATAATCTATTGTGGCAAAGTTAAACTACTGGTATATAAGACTGATAAATAAACAAATTCTATATAAAAACAATTAATATATTGTTTGCAAAAGTCATAATACTGATATAGAAAACAATTGATACATGTCAAAATTGTAACAGAGAAATTTACATAACACATGTGTTTATTTACAATTCTCACTCCCTAGTTTTAAATGTGTAAATGAGTAGAGTGATTTTAATTAATACAAGAGTTATATGTGTAACAGGCATTGCTTGTCCCTTAATGTACTTTCAAGTTGATAGATTCTAAATTAATTTTCTTTGTGATTGTGGAGATTGGGGTTTAACTTTTATTTAAAGAAAATAAACATTTATTGCATTATAGTTTTCAGAAAATTATCAGTAGTTTATTAAAGGTAAGGAGTATGGACCCCAAATAGAATTTAAAAAGAGTGAGAAAACAAAAACTTCCTCTACTAAGTTCGACAAACTAATATGTTGGTCACTATAATTTCTTAATTAATTTCAAACAACCAAGTGAAACATAAATTATCAACCCAGGGAAGTCTTTTGTTTCAAAGATAGCTGCGCACTATATATGCTCAATTCCAAAAGCACTTAGTGTTGTAGTAAAGAA
>ML796392.1:34828-47104 GCA_009831015.1 Picea engelmannii
TAAGCATATAATAATGAGAAAGGACGTTGTGTACCTTGGAATGATCAGGTGAAATGATAGTATAAGTCAAAATACAGGTGATGAAGGGTATAATAATGGCAAAAAGTATGGGCAAAAAGGGTACAATATGTGGTCCTAACATAATAGTCGTGTATGATCCTAGGTTGTTGTCGATTTTCGATAGAGATATGTAAAGATAAATTTTTATTTGTATTGAAATTGGGCTAGTCCCGCAATCGTTGATCCTTATATGTATCCATGTAGAGGTCAATTGGATCGATTATCATGTAATAGGATTCAAGAATTTTACAACCAATCGCCAATGTATGCATGAACTCTGGAACATTCATAGTCTTAAAATAGACAATCTCTAATGAGTAATTCAAACCCAACCTTTATCGTTATCAGTTTAGAAGCAAGAATTTAATAATGTATGTGAAAATAAAACACAAAATTAATAGACCTTTCTTTCAATTATTTCCCTTAGTGACATTTTGCATAGTTACCGATTTACCTCAAAGTAATTACCTAAACCCTTGTTCATGATCTCTCGTCCTCCCAGGTCTCTTGTTTTACTTTTTAATAATTGATGAATCCTTCTTTTAAATGTTCAAAAGAAAATTTTGATATCCTTATCCTTGATCGTAGCTTCATGTTGATTTAATTATCAATACATTGAAAACATAATACATCAATATTCTTTTGCAGAAGAGAATTTCTTTCATGGATTTTCACCTGGTTGACTTAAAAACCCATAATTTCCACCGTGACATTAATTTTTAAACTCTTAGATCGAGCATAATTTGAGCAACGAAGGCATCCATTTCAGATATAGTTTATATAATGCTATTATATTACTGTTATCCATTCTATTTCTGAGATCGTTGTTATATTATTGTTATCCATTTCTATTTCTAAGATTGCTATTTAACAATGATATTGTTGTCTATTAAAAGGAAATCACAGAGTTGGTTTATGGGAAGGATGCAGAGACTAATCAAGGAAAAAAAAACATCCAGATAAATTCTTTTAAAAACGCAGAGACGATCAATAAAAAATGCAAATATAAATCCTTTCAAAAATGCAGAGATAATTTTTTTTGAAAATGCAAAGATGATCAATAAAAAACACAAAGATAATTTTTTTCAAAAACAAAGAGATGATCATTCAAAAAAAACTCAGAGATGCCTATACAAATCATGGAGCACATTCATAGATTACTAATGTTGTTCACTGGGAGAAATTAAAAAAAATGCATAGAGAAATAACTCTGAGCTTTGAAGGGTGGTTTCGCTGCGCCTCACAGGGAATTCCCTGGGCTATCAACCACAAACATTCGCAGAGTAAGGTAAAAAATAAAAGTAGAGAAATGAAGGATGATCTTATTGTTCATAGAAGTGAATTTGTCGGGAAGTCAATGAAAAATAATGTTGAGAAATAAAATGGTTTAGACAACTGGAAGTGACACCCCAATCATTGGTTGGAAGCACGAAGTTGCAGAGAAGAAAAACAATAATCGCAGAGGCTAAGTAGGGAATAAACGCTTAGGAGAGAACTCCTCGCGAGGAAGAGAAATGATCCTACACATATTATCCATGCACATGGAAGTAGGGCATTTGAATCTAAGTCTTAAAAATTGGAGTGAAGACAGTCGATTTGGCTCCTGGCCGACTTCTTAGGCACAGACTAATAACTTAAAGGATCATGAAACAGAGGATAAAAAAACAAATTTGCATCCAAATCTTCCCCGTGGAGAAGAAAATACTGAAATAAAAGTGCAATAAAGGAATAAAGAAAACTCAGGCATGAGATACAAGAGCGCAAGCAAGGTTTTGAGTCCGGGTTTCATTCTAGCCACGCACAAATATATAGTAACTCGGAAATAAAGGATACTGTGGATAGAAAGGGTTCTTACAGAATGAATCAAGTGACAAGGGGATTACAATTACTATAGAAATATATGTGCAAGGAAAGCTCATGGAAATGAAATATTCATATGGGTACGGTAAAATAAACAAGTGTAATTTAAATTTCATTGCAAGTAACAACTTTAATAGGCCTACCTTAGCCAAATTTGAATTCTCTGAAGTCATTGTCTCGTGCGTGCTCTGTTTAGCTCCCACTTTCCAACCGATGTGACCTCACCGGTACCTCTCAGCCAATGCTAGGAGTATTCTTCTTCCCCCTGATCCCCCTGAGCCACAAAGGGGCCACAGACACAATACCAGAGAATGATAGCACCCAAATCGCCTCGCAAGGTTGATCTACCACTCGTTACCCGAGATGGGTATCCCAAATCCCACAAGAGAATGTTTAGTCAAGATGAAATTTCAACAGCATAATGTTACGCAAGACAAAATGACGATCCATACTCCTCCTCTGCCATCTCTTTTATAGAGTTTCTTAGTCAATACTTTCCCAAAATTCTCATTATATTCTTTTTTATAAAATTAATTAGGAAAATTGCCCCCCCCCCCATACACATGGTGCCCAATCCCCTAGTTGCACCAGTAAATAAATTTATTAATTAATTAAGTTTTTCTATTTCCCTCACCCACCTAAAATCCTTACTTAATTCCTAGTTGAGTTCATAAATAGAAAGTTCCAAAGGCTAGATCCGTTACTAAGTTAGACATTCATCTTTTTCTTTAAGTTTCCCCTTTTCTTTAAGTTTTCATTTTTCCTTAAGTTTCTTTTTTAACTAAAAATCATTTTAGCAAGTGTAGATAAAAAAAAACCAATTACCCTTTTTCTTTTTTAACTAAAATCAATTTAGCAAGTGTATATAAAAACAACCATTTACCCTTTTAATAAATTTAATCCTGCATTATAATTTTTTTTTTTACTTTAATAATTAAGTTTGAATTTCTTATCCCCCTTCTGGTTACATATTTAATTAGTTTTTATTTATCCACATGTTCCACTTAGACATGGGTTTTAATTTCCCTAGGTTGGGCAACAATTTTTGAGGGAATTGTTTTTTTTAAACTTTACTATTCAGATAATTCATTTTAAGGCCAACCAGGTCCTAAGGAGGAATGATTTTCTAGGCACTAGTTTTATTAACTTATCATAGTTAAAATCACGACGTGCCCTTCAGGATGCACTATGTGCCTTAAGGGTGCCACTCGCCTCTTTCTGTTTTATTTGTGCGGCGTGCCCTTCAAGACGCACTACGTGCTCCAAGGGTGCCACTCGCCTTTTTTTGTTTTATTGGTGCAACGTGCCCTTCAAGACTCACTACGTGCTCCAAGGGTTCCACTCACCTCTTGACTGAATTTGGCAGACGTCAAACCCCTGGACTCAATACTCTGCAAGGTGATCTTGTGGGAGACTAAGGGCCTCTAAGGAATAAGGCCCCTGCCTTATTGTGCACCCCTTGGAATCATCGTGAGTGACTTTCATAGTCTTCCCTCATGACATCGTGGGTCTTCTCGAACTAGGTAATCGTTAACCTACAAATCGAGCCACGATGAGAGTGCTAGTAGGCTATGTAAGGGATACTGCCACACCTCTCCCTCAATGTCTTTGGTTGTCGTACATGACCCCTCTAGTCCAAATGTGATTCTAGTCGAAAAGCTATCGTCAGCCTGCATCCATCAACGAATCATGTCAACAATAATAATCAATCATCGTAATATCTAATCAAATTTACATATGTCACATCAAAAACATTCAAACCAACCAGTCCACTCTCTGACTCGATCCAGAGTCCAAGGGTTTTCATCGTTGCATCTGTATCCTCAATGTCCAAAGTCATGCACACTCAAAAGAACCTAGTGAATAGCACCTGTCTATGTAAATACAACAAAATAACATATCATCAAATCCATAATATCTCATAATCATAATCAAAACGACCAATAGTATAATAACCCAGATCACTTGCACGCAAGTGTCCTCAAATAATAAGTCCGCTCAGTGTGCGCAAGAGAGGGATGTTACACACACACACACACACACACAAAGATAAATGGTCTCTCATGATGTAAAACAACGGTGGGTGCAAGAAATACCAAGGACATATGGATTTCTCATGATGTACCTACAACATATCCTAACCTTCTTATGATGTACCTATAAATATACACAACAAGAAACATAACCATAGAGGACATGGAATTATGAAAAACTATGAATATGTTATTTCTAAAAAAACAAATTGAAAAAAAAAATGATGTCTAATCATTTTACAAAATAGGCTCATCTTAACCATCTTGGAGAATTCATCTTAAACTTACCATTGTAAGTGGCTTAGCCATATAAAACATAATTCATATAATCCTTGGGTCGAATGGTTCGAAGAATTTGCATGGATCAAAACATATCAAGAATCCATTACTAATACACATCGCCCATGTTAGGTACCAAAATTGCTAAAAGGACAACTAATAATGTTTCCGAGCATGGAAAACAATGATGTATTTCAAGTCACACATGTAAGCAAAGTGTCATGATATTTGGAATGTAAATTATCTTGGTTTTTGGTTTATATGAGTAGACAACAACTTGTAAGTTGTGTTTGGTGGAAACACAATGCTTATGTTAGATACCAAAACTCACTAAAAGGCCAACTAATAATCTTGTCGAGCATGTGAAACAATGAAGGATTTCAAGTCACACATGTAAGCAAAGTGTTATGATATTTGGAATGAAAATTATCTTGGTGTTTAGTGTATATGATAATACAAAAAACCAAGAGAGGCATGTTGTCTTTGACCTCCACCATAAATTTGTATCCCTAATCCTCTTTTGTTTTCCACCAATAAGCTATGTCTTTTCATTCCATTCTCTTTCATTTTCAATTTGTGAAATATTCCATTGTTTGCATCCACTTAACTCCATGGAAGTTTGAGCTATACACATTTTCATTCCACTCTCTTTCATTTTCAATATGTAAAATATTTCATTGCTTGCATCCACTATGTAACTCCAAGGTTTTTTGGACCAGATACTTTTGTCATTATCTAGCTATAATACCCTAAATATTTTATTTAGGATTTTATTTGTATAACAAGGGGTCACAAGTGATCACTTCACAAGGATATTGTGTCAATAGGAATGCATGCATATGCCTAATAATAAATGCATGTTCCTAAATCTCATTTGAAAACTCTATTGTATGTGTTTGTTGATTTGGTTTCCTCATATTTAGGTTCTAGATAAGAAAAACCTAGTGGTTTGGGTTGTAAACACATTAAAACCTCCATTTTTCTGAATACTTCTCAATATCTTTGTTTTTAAAGTTATTTTTCTATAGGCTACAAAAATCCAATGTTGATGAAACTACAGTCTTGACATATATCACAATCCTAAAATGTGTTCCTCTTTTCTTTCTGTTGGCGACGGAAGTCACCCCTGGATTGCAGCAGGGGCAGAGCTCGACGCCCATCATTTTTATGTCACGGTTTGTTTATAGATGGGGTGACCGAATGGAAGCCAACTCAAAATGATATCATTTCAACTCCAAAACTAGACTGGGTATGCAAGGGCAAGTGAGGTCTCAGTCAAACTTCAGACAGTGAGTCGCAGTAAGGGTGAGTAGGAGGAAGACTTGTATCATAAAAAATGCAGGGGTCTGTTGTAAACATCTGGTTGCTAAAAGACTGTAGAAGAAGACGTCTGAACGCAAGGTCTTCTCACATTCAAACGCAAAAACAAGAGAATACAAAAATGAAACAATAAATCCTTTATCATAACATCATTGCAATAATTCACATGAATCAGTCGTTTACGAACTCTCTCAGCGAGATGAAAACCAGATGGAGTGAGAAAACTATCTTTCATTATCCAAGAAATCTTACATGCCAATACATAACCAGAGAACTAGAGTCTGTGCTAAAACTTTACAATTGGGAGCTGCGCTCTACCGCCGATGATTTACAAAAACGCAAAGACTGAGTTTATAAACTCAGAGAAGAAAAAAAAATTCGCCTAACAGAGGCGTGCTCGTCGCCCAAGGTTTTTTGTCCCTTCAGTCAAATTTCAGACGAATTTTCTTTGTCATACGCAACCTTGACTGCGTGCGACTCCTGCAAGGGGAGTAGCTGAGCCATTAAAGGATGAGATAGTGTGTGCAGACCTCTTCCTGCTGAGAACTCGACCTGGCCTCTTTGGAAAAGAGCATACGCAGGACCCTTTCGAGCAGATTGCTCGCCAGACCCTCCATACCTCATACTTAATGAACGATGGGAGGTTTCAACCACCCCTTCTGGCTGTCATTTACTCCAGGCGTAGACTAGGATTGAGGTCGAGTCCGATGGCACCTGGAAGTCGCGGATAAGAGAGGAGAAGGTCTTCCTTCTCAGAAATTGCGATGGGCAAAATGTCGGGAGACCCTAACGGTCACCACGCGTCCCCCCACTGATCTGACGGTTCATGATTGATTCGGCAATATGGCGGGCCCGGGTGGCCAAATGATAAACGTAAGCTCCCTCCTCCAGGCTCGTTCCTTTACGACCAGGAACCATAACCGTGGGTCCGGCTTAGAAGAGCGCTTATTGACATTTCGGGGTTCAAGGTTTCGGGATGTGAAATGACGAGGGACTTTTCCCCTCGAACTCCCGAAAGTCGATATGCCAATATGACTGGGTTCTGCACCACTGGATCGGATGAGCCAGATTTAGTCCCAAAATCTCGATGACTGTTGGTCTTCTTTGTGGATGAATCTCGGCTACCGACAACGAAACTTTGCCCACTCGCTCAACTCGTAACCAGAAAAGAGGTCCTTCCACTGCTGCGCTGGGCGATTCCCATGTATCCTGCAGACCTAAATACTCTTGTGCCTAGGACAAGAAATATCGCTAACATTAGGCTCCATGGGGGATAGATTCATCCCTGTGATGCTCTAAGAACTCATTCCGCAGCTTTAGTGCCTCGCTATTGAGCTATGGAGTCAAGTTCAAAACCTCTTACTGAGAAATATATGCCGAAAGGAAAATAAAACAAACAAACAGGATTGCTCAAAAGAGCTTATTTATGTATAGGCCCTAAACTACTAAACTAAATATATATGAGCTAGGTGAAAGCAAATTTCCACCATAGCCACCCATGCTGCTCGATGATTCGTCCCTTCTCTTTACCGCAGATGCTCCATAAAATGCCAGGGAGGTATGACAGCCAGATGAAAATGAGCTTAACCATGATGTCCATACCCCCAAAAGTTGAGAAGGGTAATAAATTTATAGGCTCCAAAGCCTTTGGGAAGCACCACTCCATATAGGCCCCCACAGGGTCACAATATATAATGCCAGGGGAGTTTAGTTGGTCAGAAAACATATCTTGTCCTCCACGGTTGTTCACCTGTGGCATGATGTCTTCAGAGTGCACATGTGGGTGGAGGATATATGCAGGCTGACCAATGCCAAATGACACCTGTCCACAAACAGGCTCTGGATAGGAGATGAGATGTCTACTAATCCCTTCCTCTTTATGATGCTCTGTGCTTCCTGCAAGCCTAGTAGAGTTGATTTCCACCCATGGCCTTTCCTTAATCAATAAAGGAATAGGCTCTATAATGTGGTCTTGGAAATCTTTCATAACGCAATACTCCCTTGCGAGTATTGGTGGATTAATCTTTATAGAACATTTCAGGAAATATGAGATGTAGGACTCCATGTGTATGACCACCAGATTGTGGGGAATATGACAAAACCCTGGCCGCTTCAGAAGACCAGGATGCTCCTCTGCAAAAAATTCTCTGCTCACAAAAGAATGTCCCTCTCCCTCCTCGAAAATCCACTCTGGATCTTCTGCAGCTGCAGCTTTTACCCCAAAAAGATGATATTCAAATAAAGGAGTAGCAGGCTCTAGGTCATAATGACCACTTCTGGGTTCTTGTTCCAGATATGATCCATAATTGCTAAATCCTTGTTCAGATTCTGAAATGGACTGATAGTCTTCTTCCTCCTGTATATGCAAATCTTCCTGCTTATGAGTCCACCTGCTAACCCTAATGTTTTCTTCAACCTCTATAGAATCCTCAAACAAATGTATCAATGATGAGGATTTCCTCTCTCTTAGGAGGAAGACTAGCTCTAGATGCTGAGCCATGATATAGTACACCATAGTAGAAGTCTCTGTGGGTCTGATCTCTACAAGCATGCTATGATAAGCACTAAAAAATCTTATGTTGAAAATAACCAAGGCTTCATCTTCCCCTCTCCTCAAGGCATTAGAATCGGACCAATATTGATCAAGGGACTTGTTCTCACCCCAACCTTTTAAAAAAACATGGTATAGTTTGGTCCAGGAACCAATAGAACCGGTCTCCAGACATCTAAACCACGCTGCAACATCTCCAGACAGGGAACGTGAGAACATCCTCATGACAACATCCTCGTGAATGATCTCAAACTGATCAATAAGGGTCTCAAAGGCCTCCATATGATTCTCAGTTGTAACATGACCTTCCCCAGAAAATCGAGGAAGATACTCAAAGAAATCATGAGGATAAGGGTTAAGGTGATATGGCAGCCGCAGAGGTTTAAGAAACCTATTTCTGATTTTGACTTGAAAAGTAGTGGGTTGATCATGGGATTCAACAAGAGGCTGGGAGGGCTCAGTAGGAAAAACAGGGGGTAACAAGGTCTAAGAAGACTGTGAATTATCCTCAACCTCCTCAGGACTACAAGGGCATTCGACTTTAAGAGGAGGTGTCATACAAATCTCATCTTTAAGGATAGGCAGAGGTGAAGGCATAAGATCAGTATCTACAACACAAGAAGAGGGTATGCTTTCTTCTTCCAAGGATGAGTGGATAAGAGGAGGCTCAGGGACATCAAAATGTACAAAGAAGAGGAAAAAATTCCTTATAAATGAAGGGAAAGAGAAGAATGAGCTGATAAAGAAATACAGAACTTCATGCAGTAAGCTCATGAATTGATACCTAGTCTTTCCCTTCGACATGGACTTCCTTCTGTCAGCAGAATCCCCTCCGGTGGAGTCTTTAAATGTGGATTTGCCAGGTGAATGCTATTTATAATGAGTGTGTCCAGTCTTCGTTCACCATCAAAGACCGGAACTGAGCTTTGTGTCTCCTAAGTGCTACCAGGTGTAGCCAAAGGCACTGCAACAGAGGAATTACCAGGTGTAATGACCTCAGAGGAGTCGCAAGGCGCAAGTGAAATCTTCAAGGGTTCTGATATCTGATGCACCCTCAGAATCAGAAGCTCGTTGTCATTCTACCCAGGGAAAATCTTCAACTTCGTCCCAGACAACGGCACCAGAAATGTTGGCGACGAAAGTCACCCCTGGATTGCAGCAGGGGCAGAGCCCGACGCCCATCAGTTTTATGTCACAATTTGTTTATAGATGGGGTGACCGAATGGAAGCCAACTCAAAACGATATCATTTTAACTCCGAAACTAGACTGGGTATGCAAGGGCAAGTGAGGTCTCAGTCAAACTTCAGACAGTGAGTCACAGTAAGGGTGAGTAGGAGGAAGACTTGTATTAGAAAAAATGCAGGGGTTTGTTGTAAACATCTGGTTGCTAACAGACTATAGAAGAAGACGTCTGAACGCAAGTTCTTCTCACATTAAAACGCAAAAACAAGAGAATACAAAAATGCAACAATAAATCCTTTATCATAACATCATTGCAATAATTTGCATGAATCAGTCATTTACGAACTCTCTTAGCGAGATGAAAACCAGATGGAGTGAGAAAACTGTCTTTCATTAACCAAGAAATCTTACATGCCAATACATAACCAGAGAACTAGAGTCTGTGCTAAAACTTTACAATTGGGATCTGCACTCTACCGCCGATGATTTACAAAAATGCAGAGACCAAGTTTATAAACTCAGAGAAGAAAAAAAAAAAATCGCCTAACAGAGGCATGCTCGTCGCCCAAGGTTCTGTGTCCCTTCAGTCAAATTTCGGACGGATTTTCTTTGTCAGATGCGACCTTGACTGTGCGCGGATCCTGCAAGGGGAGTAGCTGAGCCATTAAAGGCTGAGCTAGCATGTGCAGACCTCCTCCAGCTAAGAACTCGACCTGGCCTCTTTGGAAAAGAGGGTACGCACCTTTCGAGCAGACTGCTCGCCAGACCCTCCATTCCTCATACTTAATGAACAATGGGAGGTTTCAACCGCCCCTTCTGGCTTTCATTTACTATAGGTGTAGACCAGGATTGAGGTCGAGTCTGATGGCACCTGGAAGTCACGGATAAGAGAGGAGTAGGTCTTCCTTCCCCGAAATCATGATGGGAAAAATGCCAAGAGACCCTAACGGTCGCCACGTGTCCCCCCACTGATATGACGTTTTAGGATTGATTCGGAAATATGGCGGGCCCAGGTGGCCAAATGATAAACGTAAGCGCCCTCCTCTAAGCTCGTTCCTTTACGACCAGGCGCCATAACCGTGGGTCCATCTTAGAAGAGCGCTTATCGACATTTCGGGGTTCGGGGTTTCAGGATGTGAAATGACGAGGGATTTTTCCCCTCGAACTCCCGAAAGTCGATATGCCAATATGACTGGATTCTGCGCCACTGGATCGGACGAGCCAGATTTAGTCCTGAAATCCCGATGACCGCTGGTCTGCTTTGTGGATGAATCTCGGCTACTGACAGCGAAACTTTTCCCGCTCGCTTGACTCGTAACCAGAAAAGAGGTCCTTTTGCTGCTGCGCTGGGTGATTCCCGTGTATCCTGCAGACCTGAATACTCTTGTGCCTAGGACAAGAAATATCGCTAACACTTTCTTCTATAAAATTTTATTAGTTTAACCAATTTTAAAATAGGTTATATGTCGCACTACAAGACACTGAGGTCTACAATCTAAAAACAAAAAAACAAAAAATGATAATGGTAAGACCCTTGTACCCTTCACTAGTGCAAGGCCTAGTAATTTCAAGGATACAATGACTTTCATAATATATATATATATATATATATATATATACATACAAATATAGATATAGATATAGATTGAAAAAAAATTCCATACTGAAAAATGTATGCTCTACAATTATACAAAAAATTTAAAGGAAATTTCATCGTTAAGGTACTTAACACTTGCATTAATGAAAACAAATGCACTATATTTTTCTTAAAAAATAACATACCACTGTTAGAAAAGCTCAAATTTCACATAGCTATTCACAAATTATATAAATAAAAATTATATATTTGGAAAGTTGATTCAATTTCCTCTTTCTACACCATATTCATATTCATTGTAAAAGTACCTTGAATAATCCATCCAAGTTAACATATTGTTGGTTTTCTATGTTTTCATTGGCACTAACACATAATGTAAGACCATCATTAGCTTGCACCCAACCTTAAGTATGGATCACAATGTTGCATATGACTTGTGAAATGAGAGGATTAACTTGTTTATTTTTTAAACAAACATAGATCAATCTTAACTCTAGATCTATGATGCATTGAGACAAATCAAATCCCTTGAGGTGCAAGCATTTTTTAGAAACCAAAACTCGAGGAAAGGTTTTCACCTCGAGATATTTGATAACTCCAACGTTAAGATGGATCTACATTGATTTTAGTAACAAAATTTGTGTCATAATTATTGATCATTATCAATATGTATACATATATGTTCTAGATGAATTTGGTGCTTTTCAATTTACTTGATATTATTTTTAATTTAGAGAGTACTACCAAGAAGGACACTCTAAAAGTCACATAAAAATTAAGGTGAACAATAATAGTAAGAAAGTAACAATATCTCTATGATAAATAATAGATACATTAAGTTGTGACCAATATCGATATGTCTTTTTAAGCTTCTCTTTTACCCACACCTAGTAGCTTTCTCATCTTTTCACGTGGATGAGATGATAAAGGAAGTTAATTTATAAAGACGTTCAAACCTTTAACTTGAAATATATAATATATAATATTGTAGTGAAGGTCATACACTATCTCTTTTTCTTTCTAATATCAATAGTTTCTTTTTCCATCTTCATATGTTCCTCATAATTCTATTTACATTTGATCACATTTTTTATTTTATTTTAATGCATTATATATGTGTGTGTGTGTTAACATTCTCTATATAATGATTTTAATATGCAAATACCAATAGATGAATCACAACCAAACAAGTATAGTAGCATACTTCAACTTTTAATATGTATTTTGAATTGATTTGTACTATGCTATTATTAAAGTCATTTGACTTGATAATTTGCATTATCGTGATGTTGGTATCATTTATTGAATTAATGTATTGAATAATTTTTCACTATATTATCATTGAAATCAATGCACCATACTTCTTTGTGTTATATAATTGTTAAAATCAATA
>ML796392.1:66544-95733 GCA_009831015.1 Picea engelmannii
GATCCTTCATTTGGTATAGTTGTTTTAGGGTAATCATGTCAAACTCTAATTCCTTGCCCATTCCAGAATTTAATGGAAGTGATTATGATTATTGTTGCATGAAGATGATGACATTTTTGATAGGGAAAGATCTATGGGAGATTCTAGAAACGGGTTATGCTGATTATGATTATTGTTGCATGAAGATGATGACATTTTTGATAGGGAAAGATCTATGGGAGATTGTAGAAACGGGTTATGCAGAGTAGCTAAGAAGGAATCTAGAAGGAAGAATGCTCAAGCTTTATTTCATATTCAAATTGCTCTTGATAAAAGCTTGTTTCCAAGAATTGCAAGTGCAAAGACAAGAGAGGATGCCTGGAAGACTCTACAAGAAGCTTACCAAGGCAGTGATCAAGTCAAATTTGTCAAGCTACAGACATTGAAAAGAGAATTTGAAGATGCAAGATGCTGAAAATGTAACTGATTATTGTGTGATAGTAAAAGGTGTAGTCAATAAGATGGTTACTCTTGGAGAAATCGTGGACAAAGAGGTTGTGATTAAAAATGTGTTAAAGTCTCTAACACCATTGAAAAGAGAATTTGAGAATTTGAAGATGCAAGAAGATGAAAATGTAACTGATTATTGTGTGATAGTAAAAGGTGTAGTCAATAAGATGGTTACTCTTGGAGAAATTGTGGACAAAGAGGTTGTGATTAAAAATGTGTTCAAGTCTCTAACACCAAGGTGGAACCATGTTGCCATAATCATTGAAGAAAGCAAGGATTTGTCTACTCTTCAGTTTGATCACCTAGTTGGATCTCTTATGTCTCATGAAGAAAGATTGATAGATTCATTTGGAGAAAGTGGCGAGAAAGTTTTTTCTTCAAAATTGCAAATTACAAAGAATGAATATGCCAACACTAGCAACAAAAGAAACCAAAGCCAATGTAGAGGTCAAAATCAAAATTATCCAAGAGGAAAAGGTGGTTCAAGAGGAAGAGGTAGAGGCAAATTTGATAAAAGAAATATCCACTGTTATTATTGTAAAAGGTATGGTCACTTTGAAAGGGATTGTAGATTAAAAGAAGGTAATAATAAAAAAGGTGTTAATTATGCTCAAGAAGGCGATGAGGCCTCTCCAAACAATTTGGTTTTATCTTATGACAAAGCTGAAAATGGCACTAAAGATATTTGGTATTTAGATTCAGGGTGTTCTAACCACATGTTAGGAAATAAGGAGATCTTTTCTACAATGGATGAGAGTTTCATATCCAATTTGTGTGATGACAAAGCATTGGAGGTTTCCGCAAAAGGAGCTATGGAAGTCCATACTAAAGAAGGTATGAAAAGTTTTAAAGACATTTATTACACTCCACAATTAAAGCATAATTTATTGAGTGTTGGGCAATTGTGTGAGAAAAATTATAAGGTGGTGTTTGAAAATCAATAAAGTGCAATTTATGATAAGAATAGATGCAATAGGTGGTTACAGTTGTGCCTATGTCAAAGAATAGGATGTTCCCATTGATGTTTGGAGAACATAACAACCATCTTGCCAATATGACATATGAGGAAAAAAGTTGGTTGTGGCATCTTAGGTATAGACATTTGAATTTTCATAGTCTCAAGCTTCTAACATACTTAGACATTTGTGGTCCTATGCAGACAAAGAATTTGGGTAAGTCATCATATTTAATTAATTTTATTGATGATTACTCACAAAAGTGTTGGGTTTATTTTTTGAAGACTAAGGATGAATCCTTTGATACATTCAAGAGGTTTAAAGCCCTTGTGGAAAATGAAAGAGCTTGCAAAATCAAGTGCTTAAGGAATGATTGTGGAGGAGAATTTTGTTCAAAATATTTTCAGAATTATTGTCATATGAATGGCATCAAAAGACAAATCACCATTACTTACACACCTCAACAAAACAGAGTAGCAAAAAGGAAAAATCGTACAGTGGTGGAAATGGCAAGAAGTATGTTACAAACCAAGGGATTAAGCAATTCTTTTTGGGGTGATGCACTTGCTACATTTCTATATATTCTCAATTGTTGTCCCACAAGTGCACTTGATATGATGACTTTATATGAAGCCTGGTATGAAAAAAATCCTAATGTTAATCATTTCAGAGTCTTTGGTTGTGTATCCTGTGTCCATATAGTTGATCAAAAGAGACAAAAGTTAGATCAAAAAAGTGAGTCATGCATTTTGTTGGATATAGTGAACAAAGTAAGGCTTACAGGTTGTATAATCTCTCACTAATAGCATTGTTGTGTCAAGAGATGTGATTTTTTATGAAGTCGGAGTTTATAGTCATCACAAATTCCATGATGATATGTCTAAATCTGTTTTGGATAGGGATATTATTGATGATATTGATAATGAGCAGCCCACTAATATTTCAGTTCCAACTGCTACAAATCCACCAAGTAGCCCCTCATCTAATTCTTCAGTTCCAAGTGCAAGCCTAACATCAAATTCAAGTTCTGCAAAGAAGGTAAGAATATTAAGTGACATTTATCAAAGGAGTAAAAGTCCAGCACATGAAGAAAATCCAATAGGTGAGACGGTAAATTTTTCTTTACTTTCCAAGGCTGATTTTGAACCATCATGTTTTGAAGATGTGTGTACTAATGAGGTTTGGGTGCAAGAGATGCAAGAAGAGATAGACTCTATTCACATGAATGATACTTGGGAGCTTATAGAACTTCCACATGAAAAGAAAAAGATTGGTACTAAATGGGTCTACAAGACTAAGTACAATATTGATGGGAGTGTTGAAAGACACAAGGCAAGATTAGTTGCTAAAGGATTCACACATAGGTATGGAATTGATTATGAAGAAACATTTGCACCAGTAGCAAGACAAGAGTCTGTTAGAATGATGATTTCATTAGCAGCTCAGAAGAAGTGGAGCATTCATCACATGGATGTGAAAAGTGCCTTTTTGAATGGGTACTTAGAAGAAGAAGTGTTTGTGAAGCAGCCACAAGGTTTTTAAGTGCAGTGCAAGGAAAAGAACATCAAGTATACAAGTTGAACAAGGCTTTGTATGGCCTCAAGCAAGCACCAAGAACATGGTATGCTAGGATTGATGGATATTTTCAAGAAAGTGGCTTCAATAGAAGTAAAAGTGAACCTACACTTTACTACAAACAAGAAGGTAATGATATTCTTATTGTAAGTCTATATGTTGATGACTTATTATATATGGGTAGTAGTTCTAAGACGAAGGATAAATTCAAAATTGTTATGATGAATGAATTTGAGATGAAAGATTTGGGTCTTATCCAATATTTTCTATGTATGGAGGTTTATCAAAATGAGGATGAAATTTTCATTTGTCAAACAAAGTATGCAAAAGACATGTTGAATAAATTTGATATGGTAGATTGTAAACCAACCTCCACTCCAACTTCTCATGGAATTGTGTTGTGTAGAGATGATGGTGCTAAAATAGTTGATGAGGCAACATACAAAAGTATTGTTGGAAGTTTGATGTTTCTAACCCACACAAGACCTGATATTGTTTATTCAATTTCTCTTGTTTCAAGATACACGGCAGAGCCATATGAAATACATATGAAGGCATCCAAGAAGATTTAGAGGTATGTGAATGGAAATCTAAATTTTGGTATTCATTACTACACTTATAAAAGGTTTAATCATGTTGGCTTTAGTGATTTTGATTGGGGAGGTAGTTTGGATGACCGAAATTCTACATCTGGTAATTGTTTCTCTTTTGGTTCAGGTTTGATTACTTGGAGTTAAAAGAAGCAAAGTATAGTTGCACTTTCATCCACAGAAGAAGAGTATGTTGCAGTCACCTCAACAGGTACTCAAGCATTATGGATTAGAAAAGTTCTAGAAGAAATTGGAGAGAAACAAATTCATCCTACAATGATATTTTGTGATAACACTAGTGTCATCAAATTGGCCAAGAATCTAGTCCATCATAGCAGGACAAAATATTTTTATTTAAAGTATCATTTCATTATAGATTTTGTGCAAAAGAAGGAAGTAGAACTAAGGTATATAAAGACTCAAGAACAACTTGCAGACATTTTCACTAAGGCAATTGCTAAATTTCAATTTTTGAAACTTTGAGATCAGATTGTGAGCCCTCTCAGCATCAAGGGGGAGTATGTTGATAATTGATGCAGTCTTGTCATTCATCTGACATGATGCAATCTATTTGCAGTTTTCTTTTCTGTCGGTTAGTGTTTATATATAGATTGTCTGACTAAATAATGCATGAGTAATTTTCTAAAATAAATTGTTGTAAGCGTTCAATTAGGAGCAGCTAATTGTTTGTTCTATGAGGTTATGTATTGTTATGAAGATCAAGGTTGATCAGAGTTGAATGAAACCTTTTTTTGCAACTACCTGAATAATAATTCCATATTTCTATGATATTGTGATTTAATCATTTACTATATTGTTATGTTATTCTAATTGAATGGTTATCTAGTCCAGAGATAGGCCTGCATAGATCCTTCATCTCTTAATTATCTAAGAAAAATTTTGCTTGGAACATTGTGCGGTAGTAATTTTGATCTCGTCTTTATTCATCCTGTTGGAAATTGTAATTACAAGTCGATGAGATCTTTACGTCTCCGCCATTTGTCTGTTAGTCATTTTGTCATTAGTTTTTCAGTCAACCAAAATGTCAATCAAACAGTCTCACAATCTGTAATTGCAAAGTCACACATTTACTCAAAAGTGAGTTGGAAAGAAGGAAGCTATTAATGGAGCCGATTTCTATCTTCTCGAGCTCTGGTAAGTGGTTGAAGAGTCATTCAAATTAATGACAGTCTTTAATGTTGAGTCGGTCTTAGCTTCTATAGGAAGTCTAAGTCAGTGTTTATATAAGTCTAAGTCTCTTAGTTAGTTTATGATGCTGAAGAGAAGCAGTTGATGTGTAGAGAAGAAGCAGAGAGGTAGATAAAACCAACAGTAACTGAAGATTTGATAGAAGAAGTCATTAGAGACTAATCTCATCTATGTCATTGTATTTTGCATTTGCGCACAACACCAAAGTTCATTAATTTAAAGCATTTTGTGTATTGACAAGTTTTTGTCTTATTTCTTAGTTTAAGTGATAAGAATGTCACTATATTATTCCTCATCCATAAATCATTTCATTAAGTGTGTGTATTCACAGTGTGCAACAAACTGAGCAGTTTGTGTCGTGAGAACTCTGTAGCGTAGCCTGTTTGGTGTGCAGTATTTGAAACTGCGTTGCGCAGAGTAGACTGTGTGCACTGTTGATCCAACGGATATTCCCTTCAAATTGGTATTAGATCATGTTCTATTAGAACAAGTTCAAGAGCAGAAACTATGTTAAAAGTGAAATATGGATTCTACCTCAAATTTGCAACCTCCCACTTTTACAGGCAAGAATTATGAGATGTGGTCCTTGACCATGAATGCTTTGTTCTGAGTTCAATATGTATAAAAAATAGTTGAGAATGTCTATGTGGAACCAGTAAATCATGAAGCATACAATGCCCTCACACAAGATGAGAGAGATGTCTTAAAATATCAAAGAAAGACGGATGGAAAGGTGTTGTTTTACATACATCAAGCCATGCATGAGAGCATACTTCCAAGAGTTGCATCTGAAAATAAATCCAAGGAAGGATGGGACATATTAAAAACCTCTTATCATGGTATGGACAAGGTAAAGACTGCAAAACTGCAGATTCTTAGAAGATGTTTTGAAACCATGTCAATGAAAGATTCAAACACAGTAGATTCATTCTACACCCACGTCATTGAACTGATAAATCAGATTAAGTCTCATGGTGAAACAATAGAAGAAATTTTTTTTGTTGAGAAGGTACTTAAGAGTCTTCCTCCTAAATTTGATACCCTTCTTTGACTCTAGAAGAGAGTAAAGACTTGAGTCAGTTTATTCTATATGAACTGAAATCTTCTCTCATTAATCATAAACACATATTGAATACATTAAGTATATCATTAGAGAATTCATTTTCCGCGCATTAATCTATAAGTTGTGGAAGAGGAAGGGGGAGAACTAACTCTAGAAGCAGAGGAAGAAGTTCTAATAGAAGTGGATGAAGTAACAATTCTGCAAATACTTGTGGAAGAGGTCAAAACCCAAGTACCAAAGAGTCAAGTTGTCAAAGCATTGACAAATCAAAGATTCAATGTTGTTATTGTAAAAAGTATGGGCATTATGCATATGAGTGCAGAAAGAGACACTATAATCAAAACAAGCAAAGTCAAGATTAGTCATACAATGCAAATAACCAAACTCGCCCTATGTTTATGGCGCGCATTGTAGATGTGCCTAACACAGTAGAAATGTCTAATATAGTGTCACATGTTGAGTGCAATGTTGCTCAAGCAAGTCCATGTGACATATGGTACTTAGATTTAGGCTGCAGTAACCACATGACATGAAACATAAAACTGCTTTCTAGTTTGGATGAGTCAGTCCAAACCAAGGTTACACTTGGAACAAATATCCACCTATGGATATATTTATATGCACCACTGATCCTATATATTTATATGCACCATTGAAGGTTACACTTGGAACAGATATCCGCCTATGGATATATTTATATGCATCGTTGATCCTATCAAAGAACCTCCATTGACTATTATAAACATAGTATTATCTGCTCTGGCTCTAGATTATCCCATGGAAAAACTGTCATGTTATGTTTCCGAGGATGGAGGATCCTTGGTTACATTTTATGCCCTCTTAGAAGCTTCACGTTTTGCAAAGATTTGGCTTCCATTTTGTGATAATTACTCCATTCAAGACAGATGTCCAGAGGCTTACTTCTCAAATGCCGATGCTCTTGAAAATAAAAATTTGCCCTTAACAAGAGACTAGAAGCATGTAAATGTAAGGCAGTAACATTATATCTGGAGTTTCGCGACCAAACTTATTACTTCTAATTTTTCACTTACACCACTTTATGTATCAGGTTTAATCAACATTTATATATTTTTTGTATCTTCTATTAGAAAATGTATCTGGAATTGAAGGATTGAATCAACAACGCTGTGGATATGGGTAGTGTTCCAACAGACAAACAAAAAGAACACAAGGGATTCAAGGACTGAGTTTCTGAAAGCACTAGGCGAGATCATCGGAGTATAGTTCAATTCATTAGTCTAATCGAGTCTTTTGAATCATATCTATTTATACCCTGCTAAACATCTCTAGTTGAGATCACCTATCATAGACCATATTAAAAAATTCTACTTATTTAATTTTCAAGTATGTCTTCTTTTCTATGAATCCTTTCATTGTAAGTGTAGATTTTACTAGAGAAGGGAGAGGACAGGGACATTCAAGGAAATAATATTCTTGGTCTTATATATGTCTCGCGTGAGAAGCGACTTGGAATTCCCCACCATTACAAGGCCGGTGCTCTTAATGTTCTGCTAATATTTTTCATGTCTTTCGTTCTAATTACCAAGTAAGAAGTTTTTAATAAGTTTAGAAATAAAGTCCTGTACAGATCACTGAATATTACAGATGTAATTTGTAATGTTGACAACTAAGAGTCTTTGGTGTAATGAGTCATTCTCCCTTCATTATCACTCTTGATTCTAACATGTTCACCAACAATTCTGAAGCACTTCGTCAAGCCATGTGATTTTTCTTGGACCCTAAAACCGGTCACCAGTTTTCCTATGTCCAATTTCCTCAAAGATTTCATGGCATCAGGAAGAATGATCTATATTCAAATAATCTCAAAATGATATTCCATGTGAGTATATAGAGCTTTGACATCTGTGAAATCTTGTGGAAAGTTATAGATAAACGCATATATAATACGACCTGGCAATTATCATATGCAGGTGAAATATAAAGGACTAGATGGAATTAAAGGTCCATTCAATGCAGGCACTGGATGCATCCACCACAGGGATGCCTTATGCGTAAGTGAGCGACCACATAGCTCCTCAAAATATCATAAAGTTGCACGCTCCATTGTTTGTACAGAAGATGGAAGCATTGCTAAAGATAAAGTAAGTTCATCAAAGATGTTGAAAGATGCACGGGATCTTGTAAATTGCACATACGAGGACAACACCCTGTGGGGCAAAGAGGCAAGTCCCACTTCCAGTATTAGTTCTTAATCATATCAAGTGTAAAAAGTATGGGCATTATGCATATGAGTGCAGAAAGAGACAGTATAATCAGAACAAGCAAAGTCAAGATTAGTCACACAACGCAAATAACCAAACTCGCCCTATGTTTATGGCGTGCATTGTAGATGTGCCTAGCGCAGTAGAAATGTATAATATAGTGTCACCTGTTGAGTGAAATGTTGCTCAAGAAAGTCCATGTGACATATGGTACATAGATTCAGCTGCAGTAACCACATGACAAGAAACATAAAACTGCTTTCTAGTTTGGATGAGTCAGTCCAAACCAAGGTTACACTTGGAACAGATATCCAAGTCATTGTCTTAGGGAAAGGAAGTATAAATATTATAACTATACAGGGAGATTTTTTTTTATGTCTGATGTATATTATGTTTTTGGTCTCTAAAGCATAATCTGATGAGTATAGGGAAACTATTACAAAAAGGATGCATAATCTACATGGAAGATAATCACTGTGTGATCATGGATAAATGCCCAAGCAATCTTCTTATTGCAAAAATCCAAATGAAATGTAATAGGATGTTCCCATTGACATTAAATCCAGTCAAGAAGAAGAATATAGTGCAAACTGTTGATAAAGGAAAAAGTGTGTAGTTAGACTCTGCATTTGCAGCAGAAAGTGTGCGCAACACTAATGAAGAAAATAGTGCGTGCAATATAAAGAAAGGAGAAAATGGCGCAGAGATGAAGGCAACATTCCAATCTAAAACACATGATGATTCTCTCTATGGAACTTCAGATTTGGACATTTGAACTTTGAAGTTTTGAAGCTGCTACAAACAAATAATATGGTAAAAGGATTACCATTGATTGAAAAATCATAAAGGATATGTGAAGGCTGCATATTTGGCAAGCAACACAGAGAATCATTTCCAGTTGGCAAGTCTTAAAGAGCCAAAGCTCCACTGGAAATTGTACACTCATACATTTGTGGACCAATGCACACTCCATCTATTGGAGGAAATACTTATTTTCTAACATTCATTGATTATTTATCAAGAAAGACATTCATTTATTTCCTAAATCATAAGTCTGACGCATTGGGTTGTTTTCAGCAGTTTAAATCACTTGCGAAGAAGTAGAGTGGTTGTTCCATCAAGTGTCTAAGAATGGACAGAGGAGGAAAATACATTTCAAGATAATTTCAGAACTTTTGTAAAGTTCATTTCATCTAGACAATTTACCGAGCGATACACACCACAATAGAATGGTGTCGCAAAGAGAAAGAATAGAACCATCATGGAAATGTCACGTAGTATGTTGACAACCAAACATTTTTCAAATGAGTATTGGAATGAAGCAATATCAACTGAAGTATACATCTTGAACAGATGTTTGTCAAAGAGTGTGAAGAATAAAATTCCTCAGGAAGCCTGGACAGATTCAAAGCATAATGTGGTGCACATAATTTTTTTTGGTTGCATCACATATGTACATGTTCCAGATGAATTGAGAAGGAAGTTGGACAACAAAGGACAAAAATGTATATTTGTTGGGTATTTTGAAGAAACAAAAGGATACAAGATGTATGACCCTGTCACAAGAAATATCATAATCAACCACGATGTTCAATTCGTGGAGAATGAAGCATGGGATGAAACCATAGCAAAGAGAGTAAAAATTATTGACCCAATGGAGCATGATGACATAGAATATGAGGTGTTTCAAACACCATGCACAAGTCAGTGCGCAGTCCCATCTACATCTGGCATTGCGACGCAAATCACCGCACATAGTACTCTAGTAAGAATAGTAGGTGCACAGTCTACACCTAGAGCACAACAAACACCAGCAAGTAGTCCAAGCAGCTCTACATCTCCAGATCCAACTTTAGCAATTTTTTTACCAAGAAAGACAAGAATTCTACGCAGCATCTATAATGAAGACGCAACAAATTCATTTTCAGTTTTTTCTTTGTTTTCACAAATATATGATCCATTAACTTTTGAAGAAGATGTCAAAGAGAATGTATGGGCACAAGCCATGGATGAATAAATCAGATGCATAGAGAACAATCAAACATGGAATTTGGTTGATGTACCTAAAGACAATGATGTTATAAGTGTCAAGTGGATTTATAAAACCCGGCAAGATGCAGAAGGAAATGTACAGAAGTTCAAGGCAACGTTAGTTGCAAGAGGCTTTACACAACAACCTGGTATTGATTACAATGAAACATTTGTACCAATTGCGTGCATGGACACAGTCAGAACCGTGTTAGATATTTTCGCGCAGTACAAATGATCATTTTATCAGATGGATGTAAAGTCAACATTCTTGAATGGAAACTTAAAAGTAGAAGTATATGTGGAATAACCACAAGGTTGTGAGGTTCCAGGACAAGAAAACAAAGTATACAGATGGAAGAAAGCACTGTATGGATTAAACCAAGCTTCGATAGCTTGGTAGATTCACATAGATTCCTATCTCACACATAATGGATTTCAAAGAAGTGAAAATGAACCAACATTGTACATCAAATCAAATCAGGAAAGTAATGTGTTAATTGTTTGTTTATATGTGGATGATTTGATATTTACGAGTGATTTTGGCATAGAAGAATTCAAGACAGTCATGAATGATGAATTTGAAATTACTGATTTGGGGATTATGAGATATTTTATGGGAATAGAAATGCACCAGTCCAAAACTGGCATATTTATCTCACAGTCCAAGTATGCGCATGAAATATTGAAAAGATTCAATATGGTGAATTCAAAAGAAGCACCCACACTTTTCATAACAGGATTGAAGCTAAGCAAGGAAGATAAAGGGTCCAAGGTGGATCCCACATTGTTTAAAAGACTGGTAGGAAGTCTTGTGTATCTAACAATGAAAATACATGACATTATGTATGGAGTGATCATAACTTCAAGGTTCATGGAAACTCGAAATAATCACATTGGAAGGTAGGAAAGAGAATCCTGAGATATGTGAATGGAACAAAAAATTTGGCATTAAGTACTCCACTTCATAAGATTTCAGACTCATTGGATACACTGACAATGATTGTGGAGGCAGCATTGATGACAGGAAAAGTACCTCAAGGTATAAATTTCATTTTGGAACAGGTATGGTATCACGAGCATCAAGGAAGCAACCCATAGTGACACTCTCTTTAGCAGAAGTAGAGTACGCCGTAGTTACAAGTGCATCTCGTCAAGCAATATGGATGAGAAGGATGTTAAAGATTTGTTACAGGAACAACAAGAACCAACAACAATATCTTGTGACAACAATTCATCCATCATGTTATCAAAGAATCATGTGTTTCACAAGAAAACCAAGCACATTGATACAAGATATCATTTCATCAGAGAATTGGTGAATAAAAAAGAGATTTGTTTAGAATTTTGCAGGTCAAAAGAACAAATTGCAAACATTTTTACAAAGGATTTAGCAAAAGATGCATTTCAGCATCTGCGCAGTAATATGGGAGTCCGCGCAGTAACAGATGAGTGATAGTAAAATGAAAAACTCAATTTTTGAAGTAATTTTCATTTGTAATCCCACCTACTTATAATTAAGGGGGAGTGTTGGAAATTGTAATTACAATTCGGTGAGATATTTATGTCTCCGCCGATTTTTCTGTCATTCATTTTGTCAATAGTTTGTCAGTCAACTGAAATGTTAGTCAGACAGTCTGACAATATGTAAGTGCAAAGTTGTACATTTACTCAAAAGTCATTCGGCAAGCAGGAAGCTATAAATGGAGTCGATTTCTATCTTCTCATGCTCTGGTAAGTGGTTGAATAATCATTTGAATTAATGACAATCTTTAATTTTGAGTCAGTCTTAGCTTTCATAGGAAGTCTAAGTCAGTGTCTATATAAGTTTGAGTCTCTTGGTTATTCTATGATGCTGAAGAGAAGCAATTGATGCGTAGAGAAGAAGCAGAGAGGTAGAGAAAACCAGCAGCAGTCGAAGAGTTGATAAAATAAGTCATTAGAGTCGAATTTGATCTATGTCATTGTATTTTGTATTCGTGCATAGCGCCGAAGTTCATTAATTTAAATAATTTTGTGTATTGACAAGTTTTTGTCTTATTTATGAGTTTATGTGCTAAGCATAGCACTATGTTATTCCTCATTCATAAATCATTTCATTAAGTGTTTGTATTTACAATGCACATCAAACTGAGCAGTCTGTGTACTGCGCAGTGGTCTTGAGAACTCTGTAGTGTAGCCTGTTTGGTCTGTAGTATTTGAAACTGTGTTGCATAGAGTAGACTCCGTGCACTGTTGATCCAACAGATCTTCCCTTCACATCCACCTTTAATATTCAAAACGTTAAATGCATATTTGTTAGAGTATAATAGTATTTGAGGGTTACTCAACTAAGGCCCTTGGTTTTGGAGCTTCTACTTTGTTTTGGAACTAGTATTTTGGGTATTTGTTTGAATATGATTGTTTGATATTTGTATTAGCATAAATAGGGAATGCATATTTGTTAGAATGTAATAGTATTTGAGGGATACTCCAATAAGGTCATTGGTTTTGGAGATTATATTTTGTTTTGGAACTATTATTTTGGGTATTTGTTTGAATATGATTGTTTTGTATTTGTATTAGCATAAATAGGAAATACATACTCATATTGTGATCATGGCGATTTTAAAATTAGTAAGGTATTCTAAAATTAGTAATGTATTGTTTTTTCAATTTAATTAATTTGAGGGTTATAATATAATTAGTCATGTATTTTGGTAAAAATTAAGTTAACTTTATATTACATATAAAGTAAAATTTATAAACAAGTTAAATTGTGGTCAATTTTAAGAAAAGATTGTTTCATATTTTCAAAAATACGATTACTTATACTTAATATGTTTTTTATTTGGAAAACTATTTTCCATTATAAAATGAAAAACAAAACCTTATTTCTAAACATATTAATAATATTGAGTTAGAACCAAATCTAAATAGAAAGATTCAAGAATTATTATTAAGCATAGCAGTCCACTTGTTGGAGTTTTCTCTTGCCTATGGGCCTAAGCTACTTCCTTTTATGTAGTTCCTTGAACATTAGCATCTTCCTCCTCTCGTACTCTCCTTCAGTTCTACTTCCCCTCCTTCCGCCTCTGCTCTAGTTTCCTACTTGCAATGAGCCCCAAAGCCCAAAAATGCATTGGCGAGGTTCTCATACATGATGTCCAGTTAGTATAACCAATTGAGAAACTCACTTTTCTAGTTGTTTCTATTATCCATGGCACAAGTTACAAATCCTTTGACATGCAAGTAGAGATGTATTATCTTAGTGTACTTGGTGTTTCTACTTCTTGAATGTATATCATCAATGATGAAGTCATCTGTGTATTTCAAAAGAAAAAATTCAAGAAAGAGTGCAAATAGAAAGTTAAACCTTAGAGCACACACCTACAAAGTAAATTCATTCACAAAATCTAACTCAAATAGGTACCATGCACACTACAATCAATAAAAATTCCAATAGCAGATTTCTATTACTTCTAAAAAAATTAAAACAATTGCGCCTTTAGGTTTGAAGAGATTTTGAAGTTCATACATAGCATTTAGGCCCTCTAGTCTAAGTCTTAGATGAGCTCCTACAACTCAAAACTACAAAAACATAATCACCCAAGAAAATTTTCACCGGTCTCTAATTCCTAACATCTAGATTCTTTAGTCTTCCTCTACAACTTATGTTCCTTTTATTTCTCCTTCTTTTCCTGTTGTATTTCCTTGGCACCTATTACAATCATCTTCTTCCTCTTTTCATTATATTCTCTCCTCTCGTTTATGCACATCCCTCTCTCACTTCTTTTTCACCACAACAATAAAATCATACTAGCCCCCAACAATTTCTCCCTTAACTCATACACTTAAGGTTCATTAATAAAAATTAGGATGGGATCCTTCAAAATGATGCCATACCCCTTGATCCACCCACCTACATACTTCCCTATTAATGTTTTGTGTTTAATCAACACCTATCCAATTGATTTTAGGGCATTGGAGCTAAGGTGGATGATCACAAGTGATCCTATTCCAGTTTGCATAACAAAAACAACATGGGAGATGTGGTCCATGAGATGATAGAAAATAAATGCACTATGTAGAAAATTTCCGGGCTAAGTGAGCTAATGTCATCTTGGGGTCAACCACATTCAATAATTCCCATGGACCATTAGATTGTAGGATCAAATCCAATGGTGGAGAGGAATTGCAGAGGTCCAAAAGGTGGTTCCTCTTCATACACACGACCCTCTACAAACAAAAATAATTGTTGGATTTTGATAGGTTCAATCCAGTGGTGTAGGTAAATTATGGAGTGCCTGCATCAAGTATCCCTACTAAGAAAAGAAGTCATCTCGTACTCATGGGATTTCTAGTATGATCAACATAATCTTGGTTAATTCATTCCTAGAATCAATGTGGCTTCATTAGACCTTTATTATTATTATTGAAAACTAAGTATGCCTTGGGATTTTGGCTTCTAATTCTTCCTATGATGCATTCATCCAATTTTTGTATGATTTCCTCTTTCTCATATTTAGGAATCTCTTCTCTCGAGTCAATAATATATTTAGCATATTCTTCATCCATCAGTTCAAGATATTCATATAATTTAGCAACACTAAATGTGGGTGAGATTTCCAACTCTGTGAGAAACTCCAAAACATAAGCATTATCAAAACAAATTATTATAAGTTTACAAGGACTGATCTTGTTCATCTTCAATTTACTATAAGTTCCCCTAGGAAATCTTTCTTTTCTCAAATGTGCCAAAACTAGATCTCCCTCTTCAATAATTTGGTTTTTCTTTTCATACCATCTTTTTATATGTATTCCTAGTTTCTCTTTTGTAATTTTATATGAACTTCTTCATAAACGTTTTCCATGTGATTTGTGATAAAATTGGCATCTACATTGTTTTGAATTCCTTCTGGTAAAGGTGTCAAACTAACCAATCCTCTTTGGGATCTTCCTTAGACAATCTAAAATGGAATTTTACTTGTATACTTGTTTATTAAATTATTATATCCAAATTCAACCTATGCCAACACTTGAACCCACTATCTTGGTAATTCACCAACTAAACATCCTAATAAATTTCCAAGAATTCTATTAACAACTTCAATTTTCCCATTAATTTGTGGAGGATAGGTAGAGATAAAATGTAATCTGGTCTTTAATTTATTCCATAATATTCTCCAAAAATGTCCAATGAACTTGTTTTCCCCATCTAATGTTATGCTCCTAGGGAATCCATGCAATCTTACAATTTCCTTGAAAAGAAAGACAATTATGCGAGTGGCATCATTAGTATGTTTACAAGGGACAAAATTAATCATTTTATAACATCTCTCAACAAAAAAAAGATGAAATAATCAACTTTTTGGTTTCTTGACAAGACTAACACAATATTCATCTAATATCCTCTTATGTTTCTTCTAGTATTAGCAGTGGCATGTACTGCCCTATATTTTGACTTCTAACTTTTACGTGTTGACAAATTTTGTAGTGTTCAACCCATTTCTTCTCATATATAGACATTCCTAACCAATAATAGTTATCCTCAACTAAATCCTTAGTCTTATGAGCACCAAAATTCCCACATAATCCTTCATTATGCATCTCTCTAATCAAATTTTCGTTCATAGGTCCTCTTGAAACACAAAACTAATGGTTTTTAAATAAATATCCTTCTTGAATGAAATATTTCATGTATGGAGTTCTATCAAAAATCCATGCATTTTTAATTTCCTTCCATGCTTCATCAAAATTTGCATCTCATTCATATAACTTCTACATCTCTTATGGATTCTATTACCTCCACTATCATAGTAGACAAAAACATTTACCTTCTGTTCAAGGAATCTATAAATCTATTTGATTTGGATGATCTATTATTGAATACAAATGTGTAGCTTTGTAGAAATTTATCCCACTTCATATGTCTTTGATTCACTTTATATTAGTTATTTAAATAAACTAATGCTTGATGGTTATTATAAAGAAAAAACGCTTTCAGTAACACGTGATGCCTTCGCAAGATGAAGAAAACGCAAGCCTTCGCGGGCCCAAAACTTGGTCCAGGTTTCTAAAAGTCTTTTGATTTAGATTTTAGTCTTTGTTTTTTCTAGTTAGCTATGTTTAGTTAACAAACAGCCTGCTTTGTTCAAATCAGTTTACAGACAACCTTCTGCCCTGCGCGGAACTGTAGTTTTCTTTTGCATGGCCAGCTTTGTTTCATTTTAGACAAATGTCACTCTATTTTTTTGGACTAGTGCCAACAGTGGTTTCCTAGGTGGGCACTGTTGACACACATGACAAACGGTTTGTAAAGTTTCCAAGAAGGCCCTAATATATTAACTAAGTTACAAAAAAAAAAAAACACGTGATGCCTCCACTTCTTCAATGCTTGAAAGATCGCATAAAATTCTTGATCATAAATAGAATATTTTTTCTTTTCCTCATTTAAATTTTCACTAAAGAAAGAAATTGTCTTTCATTCATAACTTATCACCGGTCCAATGGTTTTCCCACTAGCATCGTAATCAACTTGAAAATCCTCATCAAAATCCAACAAAACCAACATTGGCCTTTCAATGACTTTCTTTTTCGGCAATTCAAATCCTCTATATGGAGTTTCATTCCATTGAAATTATCCTTTCCTCATGCAAGCAATCAAAGGTGCACATATCCCACTAATAATTCTTATAAACTTCCTATGATAACTATCTATCCCATGAAAATTTTCACTTCAAGTCTCCCTAGTAAGAAAACAAGTGATCTCGTACTCACGGGATTGGTAATATGACCAACCTTCAATTGGTCATTTCATTCCAAATCCCTTTCCAAAATAGATGTGGCTTCATTTAGGCCTTTATTCTTATAGAAAATTAAGTATGCCTTCGTATTTTGGCTTCTCATTCTTCCTATGATGCGCTCATCATCCATCCCTTCAAGATATTCATATAATTCAACAACACTAATTGTGGGTGAGATGTCCAACTCTCCGAGCAATTCCAAAAAATAAAGCATTATAAAATATATATATTATAATTTTATAAGGATAGATCTTGTTCATCTTCAATTTACTATAAGTTCCCCTTGGAAATCTCACTTTTCTGAAATGTACCAAAACTAGATCTCCCTCTTCAATAATTTATTTTTTCTTTTCGTCATCTTTCTATATGTATTCCTAGTTTCACTTTTGTAATTGTATATTCACTTCCTGAACTCCTTTCATGTTATTTGTGATAAAATTGGCATCTACAATATTTTGGCTTCCTTCTAGTAAAGGTTTCAAACTAACCACTCCTCTTGGGGATCTTCCATAGACAATCGAAATGGAATTTTACTTGTAGACTTATTTATTGAATTATTATATCCAAATTCAACCTATGTCAGCACTTGAACCAACTATCCTAGTTATTCACCAAGTAAACATCCTAATAAATTTCCAAGACTTCTATTAAGAACTTCAATTTTCCCATTAGTTTGTGGATGATAGGTAGAGATAAAATGTAATCTGGTATTTAATTTATTCCATAATATTCTCCAAAAATTTATAGTGAACTTGTTTTCCCCTTGTAATGTTATTCTCCAATAATCCAGGAAATCTTACAATTTCTTTGAAAAGAAAGACAATTATGCTAGTGGCATCAATAGGCTTTTTACAAGGGATAAAATTTATCATTTTATAACATCTCTCAACAACAACAAAGATCAAATAATTACCTTGTTGGTTTCTTGGAAATACTAACACAAAATCCATGTTAATATCCTCCTATGTTGCTTCTAGTATTATAAATGGCATGTATAGCCCTATATTTTGACTTCTACATTTTGCATGTTGACAAATTTTGTAGCATTCAACCCATTTCTTGTCATATTTAGCCATTACTGACCAATAATAGTTCTCATCAACCAAATTCTTAGTCTTATCAACACAAAAATGCCCACGTAGTCCTTCATTATGCATCTATCGAATCAAATTTTCCCTCATAAGTCCTCTTGAAACAAACATCTAATAGTTTTTAAATAAAAAACCTTCTTGAATGAAATATTCCATGTATGGAGTTCTATCACACATCCATGCATTTTTACTTGCCTTCCATGCTTCAACAAAATATTGTTAGGATATTTAGACACTTAGGAGTTAGTTAAGATCTACTTGGTATAATGTGTTGTTAGGTAAAAGTGTGTTTCTTAGTGTGTTTATTTATCATGCATTAGTATGCATTTGTATTTAGGAAATCCGATTGTCACGATATGTGTAACGACCTCCTCATTACAACAACAACTCTGAGAACAGGTGCAATTTTTTTTTTGTTTAAGGTGTGTGCGTGCGTGTAGAAGTAACAAACACACTTGACTCTACGTCGCCCCTCGACAACCAACAAGACGCAACCACGATGTTCAACACAAGAATACTGAAGGCACACAACGAGTAACTGCAACAATATACGACCATAGGCATAAGGCACACAACACAAGCATTAAGACATACTGGGGGTGCACAGTAAGAACACAGAGGGAAGAATCCATGGTGTTAGGGTTACTATTTCTGCACAGGAAAGTAGGGCGTTTAGTCTTATGTCTTCTCGAAAGAAGATTAGACAGGCTCCTGACAAACTGCTCAGGCAAAAACTAGTAACCCGACCTAGAACAAGATGCAAGCAAGATGAACACAACAAGACGACCCCGACATATCAAAGTGACAACAAGCAATAAATGCCCCTAGACATAAGGCGTACAACTAGCAGCTGTAAGCAGAAAACGACACCAGGTGTTAAGTACAGTACAGTCACAGATGGAAGAATCCAACAATAGAGTTTACTATTTTTGCACAGAAAAGCAGGGCTTTTAGTCTTATGTCTTCTCGAAAGAAGATTAGACAGGCTCCTGGCTGACTGCTCAGGCAGAAACTAATAAATCTTTTAGGGAGTCGCAGTAGTGGAAACTGTGCCTTTAAACAGCCCGAGACTACTAATACGTCTCAGAGTGTGTCGCAAGAGTGGAAACTGTGCCTTTAAACAACCTGAGACTCTTGATACGGCATTGGATTCTTTACACAGAAAAATCACACACACAGACATATATACTAAGGTTACATGGAGGTGTCTATATCCCGCCCGACACAAGCAGACCCGCAATGCAAGACAACCAAGTACTACAAAATCAAAGACAACCACGACCTCTTCGGGAGACACAAATCAGAAGGATTTCGACATCGACCAACCACTATTGAGACTCAAGACCTTAATCATAGACCAATTATTCCATTTGAACTCCATTAGTAGACGAGATACCCAGTCCAACCGTAAAAGAATGTAAATTTAAGTAATTGGAGATTCCCCAATTATAATGTTAGTAGTTCAAGGCACTTGGTTCAAGGACCTTATATTTAAAATCATTAATAACTAAAGATTCAATCATATTAAGATGAGTCCACAATAAAATACCTAATACTAAAAATTGCACTTTAATTTATATTGACATGCATTACCTTTACATAACTCAACGATATAATACAAAGACATTACCCCTTACACATCGCCATGACAATAAATTACAGTGAGGCGCCGAGGGCCATGACACGATGTTACCATAATCTTGCAATTTAGAAAGCAATCAACATTATATGTTGTCTAACCCTAACAATACTTTTATTTGTTACAAGATCCTTGCTCTTACATAAATCAAATAATATGTTAAAATTGCATTACCCCCATAATGTGCTACCACTACCTAATACCCAAGGAGTCTCCTTCGGAATTGAACACCTAAGAAATTCCTTCTTTAGTTGAAGATACAAAGCAATTCCTACTTAATTGAATGTATAAAGAAATTCTTATTATATTGAATACATAATTAAGCAATTGCATGGTGAAAATATTAACATCTATTGGGTTACACACCTAAATAAAGCAATTGCTAACTAACTCGAATAACCAAGAATGAAGCAATAAAGCAGTTGTATAATAGCATTTTGTTTTCGTATAAAGCAATTCTTTTTATATTGAATACGTAATAAATAAATTGCATGGTGAAAATAAAAATCATAAAAAGAGCTTAACCCATTCCTACCATTCCTAACAGAATGATAAAGGAACAATAATGGTAAAAATAAATCCATATATATTAAAATTAATGGGATACATATTGTCATCGAATTGTGGTGAATTTCATGACGAGGTAAATTGAACTAAATAAAGGCTTTCATTTCAAAACAAAATCATTGCCATTTAAACAATCGAGGAGAAATCATAAGGATTCAATCAGAAGGGAGCCATTTTATAATTGCATTTGATAATTGTCTTTTACCTTTGTCATTTAATTACAACCGGTGGCATTACAACAACCCACTTTATGGATTCCCGCTACTGCCCAATAATCGACCAAACGAGATGACAGTAGTAAAAAGGAATGACAGAAATTTTAAAAACGAAATGACATAATTTCACAAATGAAAGACAACATATTATAAACGAAATGCCCACCACCGGAATGCCCACTGTAAATCAAGAGAACGCCACTGTATAAAAACGCCCAATATAATAATTGCCCACTGTATATAATAAAAACGCCCAATATAAGAATGGCCCACTGTATATAAAAACGCCCAATAAATACAAAAGAAAACCCACGGTAAAGATTGTCCACTGAATATAAAAAGAAATGCCCACTGTATACAACGCCACTGTATAAAAACGCCCAATATAATAATTGCCCACTGTATATAATAAAAACGCCCAATATAAGAATGGCCCACTGTATATAAAAACGCCCAATAACACAACAGAAAACCCACGGTAAAGATTGTCCACTGAATATAAAAAGAAACGCCCACTGTATACAATGCCACTGTATAAAAATGCCCAATATAATAATTTCCCACTGTATATAATAAAAATTCACAATATAATAATGGCCCACTGTATATAAAAACGCCCAATAACACAAAAGAAAACCCACGATAAAGATTGTCCACTGAATATAAAAAGAAACGCCCACTGTAAATAAGGAATACGCCCAACGAATTTATACACCATGAAACCATTTCTTCAACACCAGATCAACCCCAGATCAACTGATCTTAGAAATAAATAAATAAAAGGCCCAATGAAAGTGCCAGAGCGAATGTCATTACAGGTTTTAATTCCAGAAAATATCCAGCAATGCAATCGCCATGACAAACATTTATGAACATCTTATCCAACAAAAGTTTTCCAGAAAGAATATCACTGTAGCATACAAGGATGAATTACAACAGCTGAAGCAAAATCTTTACACTAATACATCTTAAACATCGAAGTAAATAACTAGGCAGTCTACTCTATTAAACACATAAGCATACCGTTGCCTTGCTTCTGCTTCAGCTGACGTCCCGCGCTCCGTACCGCGTCCCGCGCTCCGTGCCGCTCTGCTCGCCGACCGTGGAGACTACACCGGTACCTCCCAGCCAATTTCTAGGGGTACTCTGCTTCCCCCTTAGCCCCCCGAGCTGCAAAGGGGCCACACAAGATCCAGAGATAAGACTAGCTTCTCAGCTCGCCTCCAAGGCTGAGATACCACTCCAATACAGCTGAGAAATTCCCAACTTCTCACAAGCAAATAGTCAAGCCACAATCCGGAAGCGTAACGTTACACTAATCGTCCCCCCTTCTTCCTCATCTTCCCTTCTCTTTATAGAAATTGGAGACCCACATACTTTCCTAATTCATTTTTAATTTAATTTTTAAAGAAAAACTTCTAAAAATTCTCTGTCGTCCAAGTATCATTCATCCCCCATGTTTCTCAAAAATTATTTTCCTTAAATTTATTAAAAGACTCATTTCCCTCACCCCCCCCTAAAGTCGCTCCTAAAATTACTCCTAGGTGTTCCTATATCCTCTTACACGCTTTTAATAACTTTCCCTAAAAGAAGTTGCTATTTTAGTTCATTTTAGAAAGTTATTAATTGTTGATTCCTTTTTGCTTTTAACCCTATGTTTCCTTTATTACTAGTTTCCTTAATCCTATTATTTATTTCTCTCTCTTTTTATTTTTAAACCCAAAAGATAAATGCGCTTATTAATATTTTCACTATTTTCTAAAATCCTAACTTTTATACTCCCACACTTTAACTAATTTTATTTCTTCTTTATAATTTAAAAACCATGGGCTTCAATTAATTTATCTCCCTCATTACTTCAACCCCCCTTAATTTAAGAAGACTTTGACTAAAACTTAGGAGGGTTTTGGTTTGTGTCCTTAAGTTTATTTTTGTAGGGTCCTTTCTTAAGGTTAATCAAATTTTATCTTAGAGATGTTTTAAATTTAGGTTTAGATTTGAATTGGGCAACGATTAATTAGGGGAGTCGTTTTGAGAATTTTTTAAGGCGTTAAGGTCTTAGGGTCATCTAGGTTGTCTCATCATCATCATCAATGCGACGTGCCCTTCAGGACGCACTACGTGCTCCAAGGGTTCCACTCGCCTCGTTTTCTTCCGTTGCGCGATGTGCCCTTCAGGATGCACCACATGCTCCAAGGGTGCCACTCGCCGACTTGTGTTTCTTTGCGCGACGTGCCCTTCAAGATGCACCACATGCTCCAAGGGTGCCACTCGCTGACTTGACTGATTGGTATACATCTATAACTTCTGGAGTCAGCACTCCGCCAAGTGAACTTGTGGGACACTAAGGGTTCTAAGGAATATGGCCCCCGCCTTATTGTGCGCCCCTTAGAATCATCGTGAGCAACTGTCGCACTCTGCCCTGACGACATCGTGGATCCTCTTGAACTAGGTAATCGTTAACCTATAGTTCGAGTCATGGTGGGAGTGCTAGTAGGCTGTGGTAGGGTTGTTGTCCACACCTCTCCCTCAACCTCTCTGAAAATCGTGTGTGACCCCTTTACTCCATATATGAGTCTGGTCGTCAAGATATCGTCAGCCTGCATCATCAACCATCATGTCAGAACATGTCAACAACATATCATCTAATAAATAAAATATCATGGTAAATAAATCAACTCAAATAGAACACTCCCTGACTCAATCCGGAGTCCAAGGGGTTCCTTCGATGCCTCTGCATCCTCCAGTTCAAAAACCCTGCACACTCAATAAAACTGAGTCAATAGAACCTGTTTATATCAAAGAATTAGAATATATGGTCATCTATCATAACGCATCATCATCAAGGATAAATGTTTGATCATCATAAAAATCCAGATCACTTGCGAGCAAGTGTCCTCAAAGAATAAGTTTTCTAAGTGCGCCAGAGCGGGATGTTACATACACCCCCCTCTTGGTCTAAAATTCGTCCTGAAGTTTCTCAGTATAAATGCCGAAATAAATGTACCACAATATCATAACTACCACTGTATCATAAATCTATCTATCAAACAAAAATGGAAACTGTGGGCGCATAGCATATGCGTCGTCCCAGGTCGCCGAGTGTGGACTATAATTGTCCCACTAGACCTTGACCTGATCTACCGTTCGACGTCATAACTGTCAAACGCGACGATCTAATATGCAGACCGGCTCAGCCATGAGCCCTCCCTCGTCCGATACCTGCAAGGAACTCATGTCAATCACGTGCGTAGGATGGCTAATATAATGTCTCAAAAAAGATACATGAAAAACATCGTGCATACGCCTCAAAGAATCAGACAAGGCTAGTCGATAGGCCACGGGCCCCTTTCTCTCCACAATCTCGAAAGGTCCCACGAACCTAGGAGAGAGTTTAGCTCCCTTTCCAAACTTGATCGAACTTTTATGCGGTTTAACCTGCAAGAAGACTTGATCGCCGACCTCGTAACTACGGTCGACTCGGTGCGCATCGTCATAACTCTACTGTCGATCCTGCGCTTCTTTTATCCTTTGTCTTATCGTTTTCATTTGCTCTTCCATCTCTTGGATAACTTCTGGTCCCACTAGGACCCTATCCTCAAGCCGATCCCAACTCAAGGGCGTCCGACACGGTCACCCATAAAGAAACTCAAAAGGCGCCATCTTAATGGTGCTCTGGTAACTGTTGTTATAAGCGAATTCTACTAGAGGCAAGAATTCCTCCCAATGCTTTTGTTGGTCCATCACGTACATGCGCAACATGTCTTCCAAGGTTTGGTTCGTTGGTTTCGTCTGTCCGTCAGTCTCTGGGTGATACGCAGTACTAAAGTTAAGTTGAGTTCCCAAGGCCTCTTGGAAACTCATCCAAAATCGTCTAGTAAACACCGATCCTCGATCGAATATAATCCTCTTAGACACGCCATGCAGCCTCACAATCTCACTGATGAAAAATATCATTATGTCAGGTGCCTGATACATCGTATGCACAGGAATAAAGTGAGCACTTTTCTTCAGAGTGTCTACTACTAAAAAAATCGAGTCGTGTCTCATTGCCGTTAGTGGCAATCCAACAATAAAATCCATCGAAATAACTTCCCATTTCGATTATGGAATGGCATGTGGTTGAAGTAATCCTGTTGGGTGTCTATGTTCAGCCTTTACCTGCTGACACTCGAGACATCTAGCCACAAAGTGGACTATGTCGACCTTCATTCCCTTCCAGAAGAATAAGGGTTTAAGGTCTTCCCTCATCTTCGTAACTCCTGGGTGAGCCATGTAAACTGCTCTATGAGCCTCGCTCAGGATCAACATCCTCAACTCGTCGCTCGGAGGTACGTAAATCCGACTTCTAAGCCTCAATAAACAGTCGCTATCAAATGAATATCCCTCATATTGTGGTACCATCATTGTGTTTTGTCCGATAAAATCCTTGACTTCTTTGTACCAGTCATCGTCACGCTGTAAGGTGAGAATCTTCTCACGTAGATTCGTCTGAAGAGGTAACACCAAAAAGATGCGTGGCCTCTGACTCAAAGCATCCGCCACTCGGTTCACTGTTCCCTTTATGTAAGTAATCTCGAAGTCGTACTCGCTAAGCAATTCCGACCAACGTCGTTGTCGCGCGTTCAGGTCTCTTTACATAAAAGTGTGTTGTAGTCCACAATGATCAGTCCTTAATTCAAATTTTCATCCAATGAGGTAGTGTCTCCATACCTTTAAGGCATATATGATGGCTAATAACTCCAAATCATTCGTCGCGTAGTTCTCCTCATGTCTTCTCAGTTTCCTCAAAATGTAAGAAATCACTCGTCCGTCTTGCATCAAGACTCCGCCTAAACCTTCCTTGGATGCGTCAGTGCATACCAAGAAGTCTACGTCCATGTCAGGGACTTTTAGTATCGGCGTTGTTGTCAACAACTCTTTAAGCCTTCGAAATGCTTCCGCGCATTTCTCGGTCCAAACAAACTTCTTGTTTTTATTCTGCAATTCCGTAATCGGATTTGCTATCTTCGAAAAACTCTTGACAAACCCTCGATAGTATCCGGCTAAACCCATAAAACTACGCACTTCAGTGACATTCGTTGGCACAGGCCATTCCATAATAGCCTCAACCTTGGCTGGATCCATGGCGATACCTTCGCCGGAGATGACATTCCCTAAGTAGTGAATCCTCGATTGATAAAAAGAGCATTTGGACAACTTCCCATACAATTTGTGATCTTGCAAACACTGTAGTACCAAGCGCAAGTGCTCATCATGCTCCTCCGTTGTCCGAGAGTAGATCAAAATATCGTCAATGAATACTTGGACGAACTTGTCCAAGTACTCGCAGAACACCCCATTCATCAAACTCATTAATACCCCTGGGGCGTTTTTCAATACAAACGGTAAAACAGTCAACTCGTAATGTCCAAATCTTGTCTTAAAAACGGTCTTAGGGACGTCATCCTCTTTGATTCGTAACTGGTGATACACTGATTGCAAATCGATCTTGGATAAAACCGTCGCACCCTTCATTTGATCAAACAGATCGTCAATCTTGGTAAGGGATACTGATTCTTGATCGTAGCCTTGTTCAGTTGACGGTAGTCAATGCAAAGCCTCCACGATCCTTCCTTCTTTCGAATGAAAATAACTGGTGCACCCCACGGTGACACACTAGGATGTATCAGTCCTAGGTCCAGCAACTCCTTCAGTTGCATTTTTAACTCTTGCAACTCCGAGGTCAACATCCGATAAGGAGTTTTTGCTATCGGTTCGGTCCTCGGTTTCAGGTCTATAGTAAACTCCAATTCTCTTTCTGGCGGCATCCCAGGGAACTCCTCTGGAAATACGTCCGCAAACTCCTTCACCACCAGAAGGTGTTCTAGACCTTCTGCTACTCCCCTTTCATTTAGCGCAAGCATCTCATAGAACTTGCACCCCTTGCGCACACTCTTCTGTAACTGTAAGGAAGAGACGAACCTCAGGGATACTCCCTGGTTTTGTCCTACAATCACTCGTCTATGTCCTTCATCATTGACCAAGCTCAACCTCTTCGTCTTACAGTTGAGTATTGCCTCATGCTTTCCAACCAATCCATACTGATCACGATGTCATAATATCCTAAGATCGTGACGTACAAGTTGAACCTCATGACAAACTCTCCCAGGTTAAGGGAACAGCCCGTAACCTTTCCTCCAACCTTTTGTTTGTCTCCCGAAGCCATCTCCACGAAGATAAAATCGTCATGTTCGACTGCCTTGACCTTAATCCTTTTTAGCGCTGCACCAGAAATGAAACTCTCAGTAGCTCATGGGTCTATAAAAATACTAAGGGTCTGGTCAGCGACAGTACCTTTCGTCTCGAGCACAGTCGACTGGTGCTCTGCCTGGCAGTTATTCACCACTGCATGAATCCGATGGGCCTTGCCCATATCTCCCATAGTAGCGGGTCCGGTTGATCCGGACACTCTGGCCCTCCCCACAGGAAAGTCGCGTTGGTAGTGTGGCTCCCCACATGTCCAACACCCCTTCTTCGACCCAGTAGTCCTGGTGCTCGAAGTAGAAGAGGACGGCCCACCGGCCTAGAAACCAGGTATGTTCTGCTGAACAGGCCTAAACTGCTACTGCTGCAGGCGACGCTGCTGTTGATGCTGCGGTCCTCGATAAGGTGTCTGTTGCTAAGGCGACGGTCGTCGAGGTGTAGTGAACGTGGATCCCCTCTAGAAGCTGCGATATCTCGACGTACATCTCGTTGGTGTCTGCTGCTGCGGCGTACCAGATGAACCCTGCCCTGCAGGTCTCGCGGGAGTCCTGGCCTGACCCCCGCTGATATTCTCCTCCTCTTCTATGAGGGCCTTTTGGACAGCGTCGTGAAAGGTTTGAGCTTCTCAGTGTTAAGGTGTGGAGCATACCGGAGCAGCTCCATAAAACGTGCCTCGTACTCGGGCACCGTATGACCTCCCTGTCGTAAGGCGTTGAACTCATTGAGCTGACGCTCAATGAATTCCTCAGAAAGATACCTCTCCCGGAACCGTTCCTCAAACAATTCCCATGACACGTCTTCAACGGCCATGTTTAGCTGCGACAGGAGCGTCTTCCACCATAGAAGAATGCTCCCCTTCAGTTGAAATACCACCATGCGGACCTTCATGTTGGAGGTATAATCGCGAAGTGCGAAGAACATCGCCATATTCTCCAACCATGCCTCGGCGGCTGCGTCGTCTGGGGCACCAAAGAACTCGGGAAATTTTACCTTCTCGAGTTCACGGTGAATGCTACCTGTAACGGTCGGTGCGTGCGGCGGAACCTCAGCAGGTGCCAGCGCCCTGGCCTCATCTCTGTCCAATCGACTGATCAGCGCCTCAGACATGTGCTGAAAAGATCTCATCATCCCCACGACATCGGCAACTGCGATCTGCTCCTGTCCGAGAACCTGCTCGCCTCCCTGGGGGTTAGAACCCTCAGGCGTGGATGTTGCTGGAAGCATCCCACCTCCTCCCCTAGCACCCCGTAGTCTGCCTCCGTGGTGTCCTCTAACCATGATTACCTGCCCACACACAATCAACTCAATCAACAACAGAATAATCAAATATAATCATGTCAACGAAAGCCGTAGAGAATCCCAAGTCGCAGGTCGAACCGGCTCTGATACCATATGTAACGACCTCCTCGTTACGACAACAACTCTGAGAACAGGTGCAATTTTTTTTTTGTTTAAGGTGTGTGTGCATGTGTAGAAGTAACAAGCACACTTGACTCTATGTCGCCACTCGACAACCAACAAGACGCAACCATGATGTTCATCACAAGAAGACTGAAGGCACACAACGAGTAACTGAAACAATATACGACCATAGGCATAAGGTGCACAACACAAGCATTAAGAAATATTGGGGGTGCACAGTAAGAACACAGGAAGAATCCATGGTGTTAGGGTTACTATTTATGCATAGGAAAGCAGGGCGTTTAGTCTTATGTCTTCTCGAAAGAAGATTAGACAGGCTCCTGGCCGACTGCTCAGGCAGAAAATAGTAACCTGACCTAGAACAAGACACAAGCAAGATGAACACAACAAGATGACTCCGACATATCACAGTGACAACAAGCAATAAACGCCCCTAGACATAAGGCGTACAACTAGCAGCTGTAAGCAGAAAATGACACCAGGTGTTAAGTACAGTACAGTCACAGATGGAAGAATCCAACAATAGAGTTTACTATTTCTGCACAGAAAAGAAGGGCTTTTAGTCTTATGTCTTCTCGAAAGAAGATTAGACAGGCTCCTGGACGACTGCTCAGGAAGAAACTAATAAATCTTTTAGGGAGTCGCAGTAGTGGAAACTGTGCCTTTAAACAACCCGCGACTACTGATACGGCTCATAGTGTGTCGCAAGAGTGGATATTTTGCCTTTAAACAGCCCGAGACTCTTGATACGACACGGGATTCTTTACACAGAAAAATCACACACAGAGACATATATACTAAGGTTACATGGAGGTGTCTATATCCCGCCCAACACAATCAAACCCGCAATGCAAGACAACCAAGTACTACAAAATCAAAGACAACCACGACCTCTTCGAGAGACACAAATCAGAAGGATTTCGACATTGACCAACCACTATTGAGACTCAAGACCTTAATCATAGACCAATTATTCCATTTGAACTCCATTAGTAGACGAGATACCCAGTCCAACCGTAAAAGAATGTAAATTTAAGTAATTGCAGATTCCCCAATTATAATCTTAGTAGT
>ML796392.1:114737-128147 GCA_009831015.1 Picea engelmannii
AAAGGGAGTTTAGTTGTGAAAATTCAGGAAACTGACACAATATAAACTCGAATTTTGATTGGAAAACCAAGTAACATTAGAAAACCAAAATTCTTCAAAAAATATAATAATTTTCATCATTAACTTCTAGTTTCATTTTTCATCTTCAAAAGTTTTACAAACATTTATCTCTGAGACTTGAGGACAAGTCAATAAATAAGGCTAAGGGGGATAAGGTATATATTTTGAAAACCTTTCAAGCCTTCTATAGATAACAACATGCATTTAAAAAAGGAATTCCATTCAGCAGAGGGACCTGAGAAAAGTATCAATTTCATTCAACAGAGGGACCTGAGAAAAGTATCCATTCCATTCAGCAGAGGAACCTGAGACAAATATCAATTTCATTCAGCAAAAGACGTGAGGAAAATATCAATTCCAATCAGTAGAGGGACCTGGGATACTAAGAAAAAGAAATACAAGAAGAAATTGAGGACTTACAACAACATTCCATCCAGCTTCAGTCAGGCAAAACATAATGAGCAAACAAGTTAGTATATATTTTCCTTTTTAATGCTTTAAATTTGAGAAATTCTTCCTAAGATAAGCAATGATAAATATCCTATCTTTCCTTTCCCCTACATCATATTTTCATCACTCCATTTTCATCCTCAAAAGCATTAAAAATGGTACTTAAAGGAACCAATTTTGGTTTCCAAAGGAGTTATAAGGAAGGATCGGGTTTCAAATACAAACACATTGTTTATTTTGAGCTGTCAAATGCTCTGTTTCTGAAGACATAAGTTGCATACACAGACTGAATTATTGTTGCATAGATTAAAGGTTGTTTTCATATACATTTCAAAAGGGGTCATAAGAGGAAGGTTTCATGCTTGATGAAGAGATTGGTTACTCAAGGAAACAAATTAAGGAGTTATAAGTGAACACATTTTCTAAAAAAAATCATTTCTTATGATGATTGCAACAAGGAGGGAAGTACAAAGGTACGAAATAATAGCACCTTCAGCTATGATCACTGTACAATTCATTTTTAAAATGATAAAAACCCTTGTTTAAAGTCTCCTCCAACGTTTTTTTCTCCCTTCATAAAAGTGATTTCGACTCAAACGATTTTCGTATTGCTGTGTCTCACTTGCACGCTCCCCAGACTCGAACCGCCGACGCACCCCTGCATACACTTACCTCCATTTCAAAATTGCACGCTCTGTTTCACCACGCCAACGCCATCCCAAATCCCTACGCTTTAGCACATTGTTCCCTCCTACGTCTTCCTATCCCGAAATTCTCTGATAAAAAATGAATTGTATGTTGACAATTTCACTATCAACATACAACATTCTCGTTCTGTAGAAGAAAACGCGGAGGTTGAAGGAGATACGTGGTGAGCAAAGACAGAGAACGTATCCAAATAGGAGTCGGCCATTGAAGGTAAGTTCGAACTCAATAATTGAACAACTAAGTGTAAAATTCAACGTCTTGTGGTACATTTTGAAAACAAGACAGTTCATTTCTAACAGAGGCCGATTGAAAGAAGGGAAATTGAGCTGGAATTCAACAAGAAGCTTGAGAATTTTTTCGAAATTACCAGGTATGCCCTTGCATAAAAAATAAAATTATGATTGAAGAATAGAGAACATCTTAGGAATTTGAAAAAATAAGATTTCCTTTGCTTTTGAACAGAAAAATCTTATTGAAGACCATGCACAGAATTAAATCCACACAGAGTCTGCAAGTTTAAAAAGATCTTGGTCAAAAGAATTGCAGGGTTGAAATTTTTTAGTCCTCCTTTCTATAAACAGTGGAAATATTTTAGGGTCTTGCTCTTGAAACATGGAAGTATGGTGTCTAGATGTGAACCAGGGAAGCTTGTTACATCAGACATTCACAGGGATTGTATACAAATTTTGGAGCAAAAACAGTGGATAGGTTTCTTTGAAAATTTTGATGGATCTTGTGAAGAAGTTGCTTTAGAATTTGCTCACTCATTTGATGGGGAAAGGGCTACTGTTGGAAACCTTACCATTAGGATCTCTGAAGATATCATTGCACATGTTACTGGACTTCCTCAAATAGGAGAAAGATATTTCAAAACCAAGCATTTCAAAGATAAATCATGGGCACCTTTTATTTCCAAATCAAGGGTAACAACAGTAAATTGGAAGAAGGGAATTCCAAGGAGTTGGTTGATTCATCCTTCGGATGAATTAGCATATCTCATACAAAAATTTATAACATGTGAGTGAAGATTTAACATCATCTACCTGTATCACATTAAACTGCTACAACACTTAAAAGGTGATTGTGAAATCAATATGTCTTATTTTCTATTACAAAGTCTTTCTAAAATGGCTAAGGCTGTCCAAAAACAAGGAAGGAACACAGAAAAGAGTTGATATCACTGTGGTTTTATTAAAATGATCATTATATATGAACTACAGAAGCAAAATTTGGCATGGCAACAATTTATCATTGAAAATGGCTTTGAAATAATAAAGGAGGAAGAAGAAGAGGAACAAATTTTAGTTGTGACCGATGATGAGGAAGAAGTACAGAACCCCAAGGCAACAAGCTCAAAACCGCCTATGGGGAGGAGAAGAACAAGAAGCATGGTGATAAAGGAGAAAGAATTTGAGGAGAAAGACAAGATTTTTACCACATATGAAAGAAAATCAAGAAAACGCCAACAAGTTCAAAGGGGCCTAATACAAGAAAATGATGATGAAGCACAACAAGCACAGTATGCACATATTCAGACTCTAAGGCACAATCATTGGGAAATGATGGTTTTGAAGAACAAGACACTTCCACATATGAAAAAATGAGAGAAGATGTGAAACAATTAATTAAATACATGAAAGAAGAAACTCAAATGGAAGAAGTGGCTGGTGGGTCCACATCTGAACTTGATAGGAAAAATAAGAAAATAAGGAAAATGAAGAGAAAAATCAAAGAAATTGAAGTCCTGGAAAGATACATAAAAATAGAGAATGAAATGCTAAGGACTCAAATCCATAAAACACAAGAGGAGAATGAAACTTTGAAGAAGAAGAACAAGAAGCTTCAAAAACAAAACAAGTTAATCTCCAAACAAGCCTATAAGTGGTTTCAACAGAAAAAGGCATATAAAGATAAATATCAAAGAATGAAAGCTCTTCATACAGCTCAGGTGAATTTGGAAACACTATTGCAGGCAACAGAGGTGGCAGAAGATCAATGACAGGGGTTCAAGAACATTTTTGTGCATGAGGACATGCAAAGACTTCCTCTTGGGGGAGATGTTGAGTACATTTTTATGCTTCCTTTTGCTCTATAAACTACACTTTTGCCTCTATATCCATCCATTTTTCCTTCATTTCATTCCATATTTTCCATAAAACAGCTTATGCAAGGTATATTTATCATTCTTTAGCTTAAGAATTGAGTTTTCTAAATTTTAGCATTAAAATTGAAAATTTATCAGAAATTACAGGATTTGACTAAATCTCGTAATTGCTCCTAGGTTCGTGTACTTGCAGGACACCTGGGATAAATCTAAGACTTGGGTCATGTTTCCTTATGTACAAGGATGGGTAATGAGCTATAATCCTTGATATATGAGCCTTCTAGGTGTCTGGTCAACGTTGGTCAAACAGGGCCACTTCAGCAGAAAATACCCTATTTTAGCCTTAAATCATGGACGATTTTCGATTTTCGTGGGATTTGGTCATATATTGTGGATCTGAAGGGGGAATTTGACCTTCCTAGAATATATTATGGATCTGATCATGATATTTAGGAGATTTATTAGCATTTTTAGTTTTGAAACTCTTGTATAAATACTCTTAAGTATAGACTAGTATGACAACCTTGAAGGTTAATGAAGAAACTTTGGAATTTGCAATCTTGAAATCAGTTCTGCATTTTGTTCCTGGTAATTCCTATTATATGATGATATGAATGTCGTTGGATCTCTTTCTTAGCTGAGACAACTCAAGTGTACAAGTGAAGCATTGGAGGGCCCCCTTTGCCAAACTAGTACACTCTTTCTTTATGTTCTTTTCAAGTAATCTTTGATACATGTTTTAGATTAGATCTTGATGTAGATGATTTTTATTCATATATTGTTGTAGTTAGATGAATTCCATAGCTAAGTCATATGCTTCATGTTTCAAAATCTTATTCATATTGTGAATGATTTCTTGAATAAGAATTCAATGTGTGGTTTTCCTTCAAGCATTAAGATAGTCATGAATGTTTTTTGAGTTATTTACGCTTTCAGTACTTTTGATTTAATTTGATGATAGTTTCTAATGAATGAATGAAAGAAGACAATGAATGCATCTCTTGAATAAGAGTTTTGTCCTTCTAGCATTTGATAAGTCTTAAAATTAGTTCAAACATCTCTTGAATGCTTATTGTTGATACTCTTTAGGAAAACAATTGATGATTATTGTTATGAGATCTATGAATAGGACTTCTGAACAAAAGATTAGCATCTCTTCCATACTCAGCCCTTAGAATAGGTTTTGGTTTATTTCCATTAAAAATAAAAGCTATCTCTAAATCCATATATTTTGGATGTGCCTCTAAGTCTTACAAACACCGGATTAACAATCATTTGTACTCTAATTTACATCAAGTAGATGGGAGCCTAACACACATCAGGAACGCACACGCGTTCTTAGGAAAGCGCATGTGTTCTTAAGAACGCGTGCGCGTTCCTACCAACGAACCTACATGGCAAGATAACTAAAGGTTTGGACTTTTCCAAGCCTATAGGATTAGGAATGCATGCGTGTTCCTGAGAACACACATCCGTTCCCACAAGTGTGCGTTCCTACTGACCCCCTTGCCACTTTTTCGTCCACTAACTTTGTGCACACACCCCCTCAATGCTCTTCAAATCCACACATGACTTCTCCTCTACTCTATAAGTCTCTTGTGGCCTTCAACACACCCTAGGGATTTAAACCCTAGGTATGTACTCGAGAAATACATCTTTCTTTTCAACTTCGTCAACCATAGCTCAAATACCAGTTGTTAGGAAATAAAAATGTGATAGAGATAAAAAAAAGGAAAACATAGCAACATGCACACATAAATTACACAAGATTTATCCTAGAAAACCCTTACGGGAAAAACGAACCAACAATAGATCTATTTTTTCCCTTGAATAAACTCGGCTAAGCCAACCAACCTCCTCACCCCAACCAAGTGAGCCTTCATTGCTCAACTCTCAACAAATTACAATGGAGTATCACCATCTTTTTAAAAACTTTCATTTCATGTAATCCCCGAGCGCTAAAACCACACGCTACCAAAAACCACCATTGTTGACCTAACAATTTTGACTCTTTCATCAATTCAAGTTTAACCTAACACCCTGAATCTTCCAATCATTGTTTGACACTTACGGGATTGGACTCAATGTACCTCTATCCGTTGTTAAACGCGTGGATTTTAGACACTGTATGTATTTACATAGAATGAATTGAATTGTTTGTCGACAAGCTTTGAAAGTAGAGAATTGTTAATGTTTTGATACAATAATATTTTTTTCCTTCTAGCACACTTTGCAGCCAAGTATTGAAACCAAATATAAACACAAGTGCGATCTCGACTTGTTCATAAATTACACAGACATTGAATTCAATTTATTGCAGAAGCATTAGTGTTGATGAGATGGAAGGGCCATATACCTACCATTTATGGATCACCATGTAAAATAATATTACACTATTAAAAAAAATACAAATGCATGAGATTGAATTGAGTAAATGAGATGTACATAAGGCATTAGATTGAATTGAATAAGGCATTGGACTAGTAGAAAAAAGAGAGAGATGTGCCCTAAAATAATGGGTACCATCCTCAGTGTTAAAATGAATATGAATAAGTTTCTAATAATACCTAATAATTTTCTCTAACCTAGATATAGCCCAGCTCAAACATGACACATTCCACGCCACTGGATTCGAAGTTCTGTTTTTCATTTTACACTTCTTATCCATTCAAAACCACTGTTGATATGATATGTCTTGATATGCCATTTATTTTATAGAAGCCAATGTTTTAAGATGCATATTCTCATCTCGTCTATGCCATATGAATTCAAGAGAGACAAAATAGGTCATCCCTGGCACATGGCTTGCCTGCTGCAATATTGAATTGAATGAACTTCCACTAATATAGCCCATATCTATGACGCAATTCTAGACCATATCTCTGAAATTCCACGAAGTAAAGACTAATGCAGATGCATACTTGAAAATTGAATAGAGACTCGACGGAGCCTTTTGGTTTTATCACTTCCAGCGTATTCTTCACCAGGACGGAATGAGCGTGGAAGCTACAGAACACTCAGAAACTGCAACACAAATGGAGACAACGGTAATGGAAGTAGGTATTCGCCCTTTGTCCTTCCTCATAAACATGGCCTCCAATATAGGATAACTAATTATGACAATGAATAACTAGATAACATGGCCTCCAATATAGGATAACTAGATAACATGGCCTCCAATATAGGTATTCGCCCTTTGTCCTTCCTCATAAACATGGCCTCCAATATTAGGATAACTAATTATAACTAATTATGATAAATATCTGCAAAATCAGACTCTCAAACGCCTGATATCCTTCTCGCATGATTCTCGCTAATCCACTGACCAACGATATCAAGTTTATTACTGCTAAAGTTGCAGGTGGAACAAACATAGCAGATGCCACACCGAACTCGAACATTTCCTCCTCGTGTCTTTTGGCTGCTTCACTGTCCACTACTTTGTTCGTCACCTCGAAGCCTACCTCCGATACGCCAAGCATCTTGCAAGCAACTTGGATTAAAGCAAACAAGTAGGATGACACCCCTTTAATCAGGCACATCCTCTGTTCGTTCCACCAACTCTTAAACGAACCCCCGATCCACAGAAACTCAATCAGACTGTACCCATGTGCAGATCCTGCTAACCAGGCAAAGAGGATGATCCATGGATTGGAAGCCTATCCATTGGCACAAACTTATAATCATCAGTAATGAAAATGAAGATTCCCAAATGATATGCTATTTGATTTGGTCTTGGTTTGTGATGCACAAATATAGAAGAATTTGATCAGGAAAAAATTACCTTGGGAAATAATGATAGACCGTTAAACATGAAGAGGGCAGGAAGTAAACCGTAGCAAAGTATGTATAAAGAAGACGGAGCCCATAGACAGTACACACCGTAACACATACTCTGGGCTGTACTTGTCCGTTGAATCCCATGAACATATGGGCAAAACTTGCTCAAGAAAAGCTCCAGGTATCCGGCACTCCATCTTTTGATTTGAACGAGTGTATCATTCATGTTCACTGGCGCGCCACCCAAAAATGCTTTTCGCCTTGGATGGCAGTAAATAGATTTCCACCCTCTGCACTGTATAACGAAACCTGTCAATGCATATTCCACAGCACAGCCATAAATCATGCCAACCTGCAATTTATGAAGTTCAATTTCAGCAAAATATATATATACGATATGAAAATTATAAGAGAATTAAAACTAAAACTGCAAGTTGGATTTGCCTCTTTGCCCCACAGGGTGTTCTCCTCGCAGGCGCACTTGGCAAGATCCCCTGCATCTTTCAGCATCTTCGACGGACTCGCTTGAGCTTTAGAACTGGAGTAGCCTTCAAGCGATTTGGAGGACGTATGCCTTCCTTCACTCCCACATAGAGAGCATCCCGGCGGTGAATGCATCCAGTGCCTGCATATATTGGACCTTCAAGGCCATCCATTCCATTAAATTGGACCTGCGAATGAAGATTTCCTGGTTAGGTTCAAATGCATGGTTGTATAACATAATATCCCACCGATCAAAGGTGCAGATAATACTCACGTAGAAAGCTCTCAAGTGATCGTTTGCATACAGATCGTTCTTTGTGATGCCACAAAAGCCTTGAGGGAATTGGACGTAGGCAAACTGGTGACCTGTTTTGGGGTCCAAGAAAAAACACATGGCTTGACGAAGTGCTTCAGGATTGTTGGTGTACATGTCGCAATCAAGAGTGAGAATGAAGGGAGCATTGCTCATTACGCCGGAGATTCTAATCTGGCAACATGACAAACAAGCTGCAATATTAGGTGACCTTAACTAAATTCCATTTCTAAACATGTTAACCTATTGCTTTCTTCGTAACTAAATTAGCAGAAATGAGAAATATTACCAGAACATTAAGAGCACCGGCCTTGTAATGGTGGGGAATTTCAGGTCTCTTTTCACGGGAGACGTATATAAGACTGGGCAGATCATTACCCTGAATGTTCTTGTCCTCTCCGTAGTCTAGTAAAATCTGCATATACATTCCAAAGATTCAATGGACAATCGACAACTATATGAGTAGAAATAATGGTGATCTCAACTTTATATTTAGCACGGCATCTGTAGATATCAACGAAGGTTCATAGGACTCAATAGGACTGATCACCTGAACTATACTCGGATGATCTCGCCTAGTGCTTCCCAAAATCCAGTCTTTGAAGCCCGTGTGTTCTTTCTGTTTGTCTTCTGGAACACTTCCCATCTCCGCGGCGTTATTGATACAATCCTTTAATTCCAAATACAGTTTCTGATAGAAATTACAAAACAAAGAGAGAGCTGTATAAACCAAATACAGGATGTGGAGTAACTTAAAAACTAGAAATAATAAGTTTGATCGCCGGCGTCCGCCAACTAATTCATTTAATTTAATGGTACCGTCTTACCTTTACACGCTTCCATTCTCTAGTGAAGGACAGATTTTCATTTTCCTGAGCACAACTTGCCGAGAAATATGCCTCTGGAGATCTGTCTTGAATGGAGTGGTTATAACAAAATGGAAGCCAAATCTTTGCAAAACGTGAAGCTTCCAAGAGAGCATAAAATGTAAGCGAGGATCTTCCGTACAATTTGATAATGGGTACAATTAATCACCATTTAATTTAAAATTTTAATTTGATGGTTAACAATTAAAAACTCTGACATATTCTTAATCGTTTAGATTTCCTCAGCTGTATACCTGTTTTATTTTCTGATTATGAATGCATTTCATTTTCTAAGTTTAAATTAGGTGAATCAAATTCAATACTGCCTTTAACTCCTTCCTTCGATTCTATTTCCATATCTGCGACGGATTCGATTCGAACATAACTACAGGAATGGCGGCTAAGAGAAAAGCCCTAATTAAAGATTGAGTCAATCGATATCAAATTCGTGATTGAGTCAGCCTTTCAATCATTTAAATATATATTTTTTTTGTTGTTATTCGGTAGGTACGTGTGTCCGCGATGTGAAGAGTCCAGTCTCCACGTGGCCGATTCAATTAACCAGGCGTGGGCTTGGGTGGGTGCATGTTTCTGGGATGTGAAGCGTCCCACTATCCGCGTAGCCATTTCGCTTAACCAGGTGATTCAATTAATGAGCCGTATATGTCTCTTCATGCCAAAATTTGTATGCTTTAACCTTGCATGTTAGAGCTGAGGCGTTTTAATGTTTTAAGGTTACCATTTAGTTGAGGGTTTTGGCTTTTAAAACATTCATGAATATTAATGTAAACATATAAGCTTTTTCTAATCTGCATTCAGCCTCAAATTTAGCTTTTTATATTATGGTCTTGTGTTTTGTTTTATCTTTTTTAATGTTGAGGGTTCGTGAATATTAATAAAAATATATTGGTTCATATGAGTGCATTCCACCTAACATACTTTGCTTTCCTTTCCATGTGGAATACTTCTGTCAATTTTAAATATTGATATTTTTTTGAGCCGATAATAATATTGGCACTTGAAATGTAATCGGGGTGAAATATATTTACAGACATTCAAAATGCTTAATAAAATATGGTAACATCACTCCAGCTCTTTGCCCGCAAGTATAATTATCAAATTTGTTTATCGGGGATGTTAAGAGTTTTTGACATTTGGAAGATGAAAATAATTGTGGAAAAGGTTTTGCAGAAGGGAAAATTTACTATCGAGTAATCGCCATTTTCAAGTTTTCAGAACCTGCAAACCCTTGGCGCAACATGTCTTGAGACATGACCTGCGGTCTCCTTAAGAATGAAAAGCGAGGTGTAAGAACTATCCTGGCATATGTTATCATCTCTTTTACACATTTTTCTTTGAATTCCACGTATATTGTTTCGAGGCTCTGATTTGAATATTATATTTCTTGAGTTCTGTTTTTGGTTGTGGATTAAAAAGTGGATTTCATTTTTTGAACGTCTGTCCACACCGCTAAAGGAATTGCCATGTATTTGCTTTTGGGCCCTTCATCGGCCATTTTATTTCTAAGGGTTTGGATGAATATATTCATAAGTATGAGTGCATATGGTTTTATGATATAAGATTTTATACTTTTCAAGGATCCTGAAGATTATCAAAGAATAAAGTTATAAGAGAGAAAGCAAATTTAGATAGGAGGATGGTAAGTCATATAAATATAAGTTTTATATGTATATTTTTTTTAATGGTTGATTGAGTTTATATTGATTAATGAGCCACTTAAAATGTAGACTTAGACCTGCTATATGATCTTAGTGTGTTTCTAACTCATGATATGTTATAAATTGTATAAAATTATTCAATAAGTTTTAAATTGTTTGAGCTTTAGAATAGTAAAGAGCAAATCACAGATGAAAACTAATCATAACTAGCTTAACCTTGTGACTCACTGATGAAGGTCAATAGGCATATTTATTTTACAAACCCTAATTCTAGCATAAACCTTAAAGTTTGTAAATGATATAAGCCTATAGGCGTTTATCAACCACATAATTATGTGGCAACCCTAACTCTCTTTTAACCTATCTCATTTATAAACAAATCCTAATTAGCATATTTCATTTACAAGCAAACCCTAATTTTAACAAAAACCTTAATTGTGGTTTTAAAATGAAATAGTATGCTGATATAGTTTCACCTTGAGTGACTGGATCCGAGAACCTGTAGCAGTCGGCACCACTTTATAAAAATGATTGATATATACCGATGGTCATTAATTTGGAAAGGTGAAAAATGACGCATCAACCACTTTTATAAAATGGTTGTTGCTAGTTATAACAAAATGAAACCCAAATCTTTGCAAAATGTGAAGCTTCCAAGACAGCATAAAATGTAAGCGAGGATCCTCCATCATCAGAAACATAACATGACAGTTTTCCTACGGGAAAGTCCTTAGGCTCCATCGGCAGCTTGCTTCAATTACCGATTATCAAAAACAGAGTATGTTTTTGGCTTCTTTGCTTTCTGGGGCACCGGATTCAATATTCTGGACATTCTTATGTAAACGAAATATTGATCGTGCAGTCAACCATCGTCTACTTTAAATGTGTGGATACCATTTTAAACTCCATCTTCTCAGGTTCCAATTGACTTAATTTTCGGAGTGGGCTAACTCGGGAAAAATCTTCTTTTTAAAATTATTTTTCTTGCATTTTTTTGATTTTGTAGTTTTAAATTTTTGGTAGATGTAGAAGTCTGATTTATTTTTGGGGCATTTGGGTTTGATTTTATTAGTATTTGGGTTGGTTTAAAATGGGACAAAACCTCTGGGGTAAGGTTCTAAAATGCATAGAACTTTGATTCATGCCAAACTCAAAGTACCCCTGAAAATCTGGCCGGATTTAGAACCATTTAATTGTCTACTTTAAATGTGTGGCTACCATTTAAAACTCCATTTTTTCATGTTCCAATTGGATTTAAGAGTACTTGCACCTTTACTAGAATCTAATATTTTTTGTTAAGTTTTTCTTTTCTTTTCATTAAAATATGGTGAAACAAATTTGTACTAAATCACAAATATCTGTTGTTTAAATTTCATTTTTAAATATTTAAAAATGAATTCCCATATTAAAAAACTTCTACCATAATTAAATTATACAAAATTAATTAATCAAATATACATATTCAACAAATTTTATTTTATATTCAACTAATTCTTACTAAATTAAATTTTATTTTATATTCAACTAATTCTTACTAAATTTTGTAAAAAATTAAAGGAAAACCAAAAAATAAAAAACATAAAACAGTTACACTACAGCTAATTTACAGTACAACTAATTTTCGATTTTCACCACGTTTTTCCTCACTACGTCTATTGACTTTCATAGTTGTGGTAATATATCGCTTTGTAAAATGTATTTGTCGGTCAACAAAACCATGGTCCCTACGTCTGGCCAAGATGACAAATGCATGGACCCAGATGATCCCTACGTCAAGAAAAACATATGCATTGAACAAGATGACCAATTATGTAATTTTGTCATAAATATGCAATGAACTAACCAAGGTTTATACTTGCGGTGAATTTTAATAGTGAAGGGTTTCTATTATGCAAATATGAGCAGAGGTTTATATCTAAGGTGATACTCTCACTTGAATGTGAAGGATTTACCTACTGTAATGCTCTGTAATCCTCTCACATATGAGCAGAGGTTTATATCTAAGGTGATACTCTCACTTAAATGTGTAGGATTTACCTACTGTAATGCTCTGTAATCCTCTCACATGAATGCTAAGTTCAATTTCTTTTTTTTTTTTTTTTTTATTAAGCCATGAAAAGGCACTATGACTCCCTGTCTGTTTTTCAGTTATTTGCCTTACTTAATTACATATATAAATATAGGTTAAATTAAAGCAATTCAATTCTTTTTCAAGATGTGATAGAAATAGGTTAATAGAGTGATCATAAATAAGGAATTCAACTAAGTAAGAAATTCAACTAAGTAATAAAAGTATATGTAAGTGGTATGTGGGTCTTACTTCCATATTCCTATTTTAGGATCTAGAAAAAGGGTTCGAATCCCTCCCTTTGTACTGAAAAGAAAGAGATGATTTTCTAGTTAAGTAACTAAATCATTAAGTAACTGGCTTTCCTCCCTCTATTGGAAGCGAGGAAAAGTAAGTATTTGTACCTCCTTTCGGATCGAATATCTCGGATCTCCGGGTGAGGCTCTTATTTTTTCTTTTTTTTTTTCTTTTCAATATGAATACTTCACATATTCTCACATAGAGAATATAATATTAAGATTTTAGATTCTTGCAAAAATTGGAGGCTAAAATACAAGAAATTGAAAAACAAAAACAATCAACTCAATTAGATGTCCAAGCAAATATCAACATGAGAGATAAGATTAGAGAGATAGAAGAAAAAATAAGTAACAATTTGGCCTTAATTATTTTGAAAAATAAATTGGATATCAAACACATCAAAGAGGAAATGAATAAGCTAAGGGAGTTGGATCATCAGCTTAAGAGCCTTGAAACTCATAGGGTGAAATCATGAAGGTGGGTTACACTTTTGCTTGTTTTATGACAAAAAAAACTGTATTTTCACAAGTTATTCAACTTCCGACATATAAAAGTATTTTTTTTATTTAGAATTTCACTTTACAGTAAAAACAAAACTT